>CABFVZ010003181.1:63439-84341 GCA_902151445.1 Timema monikensis
AAAAAAAAAACGAAACTTGCTGTGTTTTTATGCGTTACTAATAAAATAAGAATTATCACCGGTGTTCCCACGGCCTAAGGCATAGTTTCGCAATACACTTGATTACCAATGGTGGAAAAGTCAAGGTTCTAATCTCGGCTGGGTGAACTAGGAGGGGTTTTCCACCTATGATTTGTCACTGTGGTGTTTAAACTCTCTCCAAAGCTTTAGTTGGTACACTTTCAATAAACAACCTTACGCCTTAAATTAAATCGTTGATAACCCTAAAAAATAATTAAGATTTGACCCACTTCGATGGTCGAATTATCTAAGATATCTCTCTCGCATTATACTGGACTGACGATTAAAGGAAGATCGGGGTTTGAATCCCAGTCGAATGACCCAGGGATGGTCTTTTCCTTAATGCTTTTCCAATAATCCTCCACGCAAATGTGGGTACAATTCCTCTAAATTCAAAGTTACACATTATTAAACCATTAGCGTAATTAGTAGGTTGCATATAGCCCGAGTGGTAAGACTAAGTGCTTTAAGAATAACCAATTGGGTTAATGGAGTGTGTTAATTAATTAATATTAACCCTTCTGATCTTGTCAAAGGTGATTGATGGTTTTAAAGCTATTAGTAGTCTATAAACGGGCTCTAGTACGTCCATCAGATTGATATAAATTTGCTGGTAATATTACAAAGAAGATAAAAGTATGGGATGTCCGTTTAGGTCACAACTCTTTTCTTAACGTTCAAAAGAACAATAATTGACTAACCACAATGTCCTGTTGTATAAAGTTAGTCAAGAAAGGAATTTGTTTTTTATGTTATCTGTTTATGGAAACGCGTAACCAAAACCAACCAAAACATTTCTTCCATTACTGGACATCACTTCTTTTTCTTCCAAAGTAGATGGATAGTTTTAAACAGGGCCGGCCATAGCATAAGAGGGGCCCTGGGAAAATGTCGTTTATGGGGCCTCCAGTTATTTGACTCCTCCTTCTGCCCCCCAAAAGTGTATTTAAAACCTTAATTTTTATTTAATGTTAGTAATGTAGTTTGAACCGTTATACCAATTTTCATCTTTTTAAGGTTTTGGGAAACGCCCTGAAAAGTAATAATTAATTATAGAAGCCATGTTGTTTTATACATATAAGGATTGATTCCTCCCCAACGAATTTTGTCTGTAGAGAGGTGCAAATAACAACTATGCCAAACTTGAATAAAATCGGTTAAGACATTTAAAGTTATGGTGAGATGTATCCCCTACATAAAGACAAACAAATCGCTGAAGTTAATTTCACACCCAAATTTTTTCACCCTTATGTCACCTAAGCAAACGTGGGGCCCCCAAAATCATGGGACCATGTGTGACCACATCATTTGCACACCTCTAAGGGTAACCCTGGTTTTAAATCCTATTCCACTACCAGCTATGATTTTCCTGTCTATTTATCAATTAATAGATTTATCAAGTGTGTGTATTCAATGAATTACCAACAATTACTACTCTTTATTATGTTTTGGTCTGAGGGAATACTTGCCCCCTTTTTAGATTTACAAATTAAAATAATACAGGTATATAGAATACATATTTAGTTTCTGAAAATTTAATCGAACCCAGGACCTTTGCTGAACTGAGCCAAAGGTCTCGGGATCGATTCCCGTGTCCAGGTGTCATTTTTTCAATTTTCAGAATATATCTTGATGGAGTAATCCTCACTAAAAACATAATTAATAGCTTTGGATATTTGATTCTAAAATATTTGTTTAGTTTTTAAAAATCTGGGGGAAGGAGGTAAGCTTTAGAGTGTGGATACCTAGTAGCAATTTCTAAAATGCTACGAATTATCAATGCCTTTGACATCAAATTTACCCGCTTCAGTGGCCGCATGGTCTAAGAAGGTGTCACGTTACTAAGAGACTAGCCTGCCGATAACGACGAGATTGGGATTGAAATCCCGGTTGGATGTACTGAGGGTGTTTTTTTTTCCTAAGTGGTGTTCTACTCTCCCTCTACTAAAATGAGGGTACACTTCCTTTTAAGTTCAAACCTCCTCGTCCCTAACACATTAGAATAATTATTACATGCGCATACAACACTAATGGGTAGTAAGACACTGTGCGGTGGTCGTTAAAATATATCAGAAAACTGCTCCAAGTTATCTTAAGAGTTAATTCTAATTTGTTCCCTCATTTTGGCCTATGAGTGATTGTAATCTTCCCACAAAACATTATAATATTATGTCTTAGGTTATCACTTAATTTAATATTTAGTACAATTTATCTATATTCTATTTTTATGTTTTGACATTAGAACCGGATCTATGTGTAACTTACTACTCAAAATTTGTTATAATGTGGCTTTGTAAAATGATAAAACACATATATAGCTATGCATTCTATATATATGGTGTTCCCGGGTTTAACGGCTAAACTTTGGGAAGTGGTAGTGGATAAAAAACTAAATCAAAATGTATTTTAGAGATTTGCTAGTTTTCGCTTTCTTTTCACGCCAACAGCCAAAATTAAAAAAAAAAATTAAAACAAAATAGGTAAGTATTAAATAAAATATTTTATTAATTTATTTTGTTAAAATTGACAGTCTCTAGACCGGACACAAGCATTGCACCCATCAAAGACAGAACGATGTTTTTATTTAGTTTTTTGCTGTATGCGCGAAAAGGAAGCTAAAATGAGCAAATCTCCAAAATACATTTTGAGTTATTTTTGTTATCACTTATAACTTCCCATAGTTTAGCCATTTAGACCGGGATTATTCTGTACATATATTTACTTTTTTTAAATATTAAATATAACACCTTCAGTTTTATTTATCTCTGTAAGCACTAAGAAGCTTATTGTACCAGATGTTATGTACTGTCTCTGGTAAAATATTACTTTAAACACTAATTTGTAAATTTAATAACTTGAATAGTGTATTAACTTTTAACATTTAATTTGTAAAAACAATAATTTATCTTCTATTCCCCTGGGATAACGACCACCCTCTGGTCCTCTACAAGTTTAAATGTGGAGCAGGATTTTTTCACTGATCATCTATCTCAAGTTGACCCGTTAGTCTGTCACTTAGTCAATTGTATGCTATGTTTCTCAAGTATGGGAAGTAAAACAACTAGCACACTTAATAACCCACAGAGCACACTTCGCTGACCGCATAGTCTTAAAACGGTGCTCTCGCAGCAGACTAGACTGCCGAAGACGAGGAGATTTGGGTCCGATGCCAGTATTGTGCACTAAGAGTGGTTTTTCCTAAACGGTTTAAAATGTGGGTGCACTTCCTCTAAATTTTATTTTCATAGTCCCTAACACATTAGTGTAATTAGTACATAGTCGTGTAACTCGAACGGATAGTAAAACGTAGTGCTAAAAAAGAAAAGAAAATCCTACAGCAGTGGCCATGCAAACAAAGACATCATTCTAGTCCATCCCAGTTCACCACTGAATAAGAGTTTGGGGCTCAACTCCCAGTCGGGTGTAGTTATTTGTGTTTGCCAAAAGATTTTATCACTGCTACTCCATGAAAATGCGGTTATATTTTCTAAGTATTTTGTAGCATCGTTTGTTAGTATCGTTGTAAAAGTTTTCCGCAGTTTGCTTGCCACTTAATGATCGCCATTAGGGTAGTTAATAGTAGTTAAGGTGAGGATGTAGGGAACGCAAGGAAGGGGCAGTGTTTTTAAAGTTCTTATAGCAAAACTTTTTTTTTATCCAAAATAGATTAACTATTTCTTAAGATGAAAAACTTTTTAAATGAAGAGAAACAGTTGTGATTAAATTTCAGGACACCCTTCACAGATATTCAACAACTGTTGATATCACCATGTGAAGAAAATTAAACCCAACGTTTTTACTGGAGCAATATTATATTTATTTGGCAAAAACAAAACAAGGTTTTCTATAAAAAATACTAAAGCAGTTACATTAGAGCGTCAAAAATTAAGACTTATTGGGGATCAACCCAGGCCCGATTATCAAAAATATAGTACCTATACCAAAAATAAAAAATTAGCATGACGGGATACTTACAAAAACTCAGTGTTAAGTTAAAAACATTTTATTTCAACAAAGAACTCAAAACATTATTTTGTATTGCTAAATATCACCAATTCTCTAACAATAAAATGGGTCTCGATTTTTTTTTTTTNTTCTGAACAGGAGTTGAGGGGCATTTTTTGGCAGCTATGTCTCTGATATTGATACCACCACTGTGGTTATTTTTTATAAATAATATTATTTCTTGGTGATCCGGCTGATCGAATATCCGGATGTTTGACGCCCAAATTATCGACACCCTTCTGTATTTAAAAAAAATTATGGCAAAGCTATCTTTGGTTTATTCAGCTTTTATTAAAAATTGTGTTCAATACACAATATAGACAGAGGAGAAATCCTGAAAAACAAGCTTTTTATAGTAGCCTGTTTTTTAACAGGACTATTAAAAAACCATAGACACCCCCACCTAACCCCGCATAGAGACTCATAATTTGTTTAAAAAAATGAATTTTCAACAAAGGGATAATGAGTACAAAAATGTCTATAATTTAATAACTAATATATGATGATTCTTTCCTTTTTCATCTTTACTCTATTAGTGTAAATAAATATGCCTGGAAGGTTAGAAAGAAGAGATACAACTAGGTGAGGGGGGAGAGGGTTGGTTGATTCATAATAAAGAAATCCATGTGGAAATAGGGAAAAAATATAATATTCCGTTTAGCAACTGCTATATGGTGGGCGTCAAGCCCTGCGTGGGGTAGGTCATGGGCGTTAGGGGATGAAATGGAGGGTTGCTAACACATGATGTAAGCTGACGCAAGTGTTGGCGTCATCCAGAGACTTGTGGCCCGGGTCGATACGAGAACGGTGCGCTGATTCCCCTCCGCCCACCCTCGTGTGGGAGGAAGGATTCAGGGAGGGGCAATACAGTTCCCGCCAGAATATCGCCATCAACTTTTGTAAAATGTAACGTTCAATTTTCTTATTTCTATGTCGTAGTAGACACGTCAGTGTTTTCCATCAGTATTAAAAAATATTTTCAAATATAACCTTACATAACTATAATATTTAAAAAAATTGAGTATTGTCGCTATTATTTTTTAATATCGTAATCATCGTCGCCATTAACATTATTATTATTTACCCACCTCTATGGCGTAGCTGGCTCCCGCGATAGTTTTATGTTGAGCCAAATCGCCAAGGATGGGTGGGTAGATCGGGATTCGAATCTCGGTCGGATGAAATAGGGGTTGTTTTCCCTAAATGGTTTTACACTATCTCTCTCCACGCAAATGTAGGCTCACTTCCTCTAAATGTAACCTTCCCTATTCATAATCCATTAGCGTAATTAGTATATTTGTGTATAGCACAAACGGGTAATAAAAACGGGTGCTAAATAAAAATATATAAAATATTATTTCTATTTTATTTTTAGACACGCGGTTTACTATCCATTCGGGTCATACGCATATATTCTAATCATACTTGTGTGATAAGGATGATGAAGTATTACCACATTTGAGTGGAAGGAGAGTGGAAAATCATTAAGAGAAAACTGCACTCTAATACGACCAAATGGGATTTAATCCCTGATATCACCGGGGTAGTCCAGTCCAACATAAGTATAACACAATAGACAGTGCAACCATCATCTAGTAAGAGGTGAAGACGGTAATTCAGTCCATCTTTTTTCCAACAGATAGGTACACAAACAAATATAAGTATACCCTATTCACGGTTGGGAGAGGTGCTAAGTGGCAGCTAGGAAAAGTTACCTTTTTAATCATTCACGCAACCATATGATCTGCAAGACCATATGTTGAGCTTTTGTTTCTTTTGGCGGTCAAGAATTTCATATCAAACCATTTATTTTTAACTATGTTTTTCTTTTAGCCATTTGAAACATGGATTTATGAAAATAACGGTTTGGGTGCGTCTTCTTTTTTTCTTTTTTTGTGGACCCGGTGTCTGTGGCTTACTTAAAAAAAATAATCCAACGAGAGCTTTGTTAATGCTGCTTTCTTTTCATAAATTAAGATGGAGAACCAAGCTGAAAAAAAGGGTGGTTGATGACGTCATACAAACCGAGGCCTTTTTTTTAGCACTGCGTATTACTACTCATTCGATCTATATGCTTTCGATTATGTTAATGCGCTTTTTACAAAGTAAAAACGTTCTATTTTGAAACTAATACTTTCATGGTTCTTTCTGAATATTATAACAAAACAAATATTTATAGTTTAATTATTTTAGTGGCTAGTTATAACAAGGTACAAGTGTAAATATAATGTATTTAAGTTGATTGTTTCAGTGACCTTCAGGCAATGTTTGCAATAAGGAACCTTCCACCAGCTGTCACTCACCTTCTTTCCTACCGTAGATTGGCTATAACTTGCCCTATGTACCTTGAACTGATCCGTCGTTTCAGAGAACAAGCGACCTTGAAATATGTTCCAGTCATGAGTTCACTGAATTTGATTGAGGGTCAAATTACTATCGTGACGTGTTTACACTACGAGAAGAATCATCTGTGACTTGATAGTACGACGCGGCGGTACAATAACTCTTAATAATAGCATACATAGACCCACGATGGAGGAGGGCACAGGCAAGGACTTCAGTATCATATTCCTGTCTGGTTTGAAGGTGACTGTATGGCCGCGGTTAATTAAATAAGATAAAAATTCGTAAGAAAAATGACTCGTACGATTTCTTACGAATCCTCACGAAGCCAAGAAAAGTGAACACCTCTGTATATATTAGTGTGTGTGTAGTTATAGTTCTTGCAATAATATATTATTACGAGCTCACACGAAGTCTTACGATTTTTAAATAAGAACAAAATATTTTGTTTTTTCATCCTTTATGATAAATAAAAAAATATAAGTGATGAGGTTCAAAATGGACTGTAAGGAACTTAGAACATTGCTTGCAGAAAGTAGATATCTATGAGATCGAATGCAGATTGTTTCATTCGAGAATACTAAAAAAATCATTATTTCTCCTGAGTTCTTCAAACAATCTAGTCAATTCACCGTTTTCATTCCTTGATGGGAAATAGTTGTCCATCTATACACGTTTCTTGTCCACCAAGAAAACCTTTAGCAGAAGGTTTTCCAAAAAGTAAAATCCAGACAATAAATCCATTGTACTTGGTTGGAACAAAAAGCGTGCTGAAGATTTCCTAAGTATCTGTACAACTTATTTGCATCCATTGTAACCACTTGGTCTTACGAAAATTTTCTTTGCTATTCGTACGAAAAATTATTCGTAGTAATTCTTATTTATTGAAGTTGTTTCTACTGTGATCACTTACTGTACTCCTATGGATATTAACAAAGCCAATAATAAGTGCATATGTTCTCAAGAATACCTTTCTTAGGCTTACTCGTGTAAATATGCGGAAAGCTCAGATGGATAGTAAGATGTGGAAAAGGTGACCTGGCAGTCTAGGGGTAAGGTGCCAGACTTTTGTGCTGGGGGTCCGGAGTTCAATCCTCGGTCCCGGCACAGATTTATCTGATTACCAAACCCTTCCTTCCCCTCTGACAAGACGTATATTAATCACAACTTGTGAATGTGGGGAATGCCAGGCCTCCACCGTGGTTCAGATTCCACGTTAAACTGTAGATGATCAATTTCATCTCACAATCACCCTACCATTACACATTAGCTTAAGTGCGTATAAACCGAACGGGTAGTAAGACGTGGTGCTTATAATATAGAAAAACGGATATAAGAGTTGTTAAAATAATAACTTAACTAGCTCACTATCTCGTATGTCTAGCGAGTAAAAGGGGTTTGGTTCACAAAACTGCTGAAATATGTATCATAGGTGAAATTTGTCTTTCGTGAGGGTTGAAAGACTTCTTCTTGTTTCTAGGTTTTAGAGATAATTTAGTTTGTGAGTCGTGTGTTTTGTTAAGAAAGTACATATTGCCTACCCATGATAAAATAAGCGTATTTATATATATATAAGTAATTTTTTTTTTAGGATATTCTATTAAAATGAGGCAGCAGACTATAAAAAATATATAACACACCACCAAAAAAAGTATAATAATTGTACCGACACCTCAGCTAAATCCGTAGCGTGTCTTCCTTCTGAGTTAAAGGATCCCGGGTTTGATTCCTGGAACGGCCTATAAATGTTACATCATTGGATAAATTTGTTTTCCCCCTTTCAAATTTATTATTCAATGGCTAGGGGACTGGGTGTTGTTTCTGTTCTAGATTTAAGTTAATAAGTCATGTTTTGATAAATATCAGTCGTTTCAGAACGTGCGCGTTAAATACCTCAAATAAAAGAACAAATAAAGAACGTGAGTGGTTAATTCAACCTCCATTCTTTACCGGGAAGTGTCTGGTTTTCTATGACCACATTCACAGGAAGGAAAGGAAGTGGGTCTTTCCAGTCGGTCAAGGACGTTTGTTGTGTTGTTCACTAGAATATATAGGCGAGCGAATTGCATACGGGCGATGTTTTCGTATATAAATCAGTACTTAATTCAGTATAAGTCAAACTATTACCGTAAGAATATTATCAAAATGTTGACCTCGGNGGGAAAAGGGCTAGATTCAGGCAGGACCCGATGCTCGTGGTTTCAAACCTAGCCGAAGTCAACGGAGTTTCCTTGAGGGATAAAAATCCATAGCACAACTTCCTTCAGAAGAAAAGTAAAGCCGTCAGTCACGTGTTTGTTGTGGCATGCAGCAAATAATCCCTGGAAGGTTGTAACATTTAAAAGAGCTAGCCTGATATATTAATGTTTGTACGCCACCATTAGGTTGACATTTGATATAACGATTGAATTGGGTCCAAGTTTGCTGTTCTGTTCTGTGTAATTAAAAAGGGATGATGTCTTATTTTATAAATTAAAAGTTCTAGTGTTTTATAGTTATTTTTATTTTAAGTAGATAAACAATTTTTTGCTAGATATTTCACACGTTGTAGTTTTTAATAAAAGCCCGACTATTATGTTATATGCATGATAATTCCCGACACGTGAGATTTAGAACACATATTAAGATGGCATAGACTCTACCTACACGGCTCCTCGTCAGGAAGGAAAGTGAAGAGATGCGTGCCTGAAAGGGGTATATATCAAGCGACATTTCCTTCTCGAAGCTTCCTAAAAGAAAAAAAGTGTGGTCATCCAGGTGCGTTTCTGTCCTCAAAACTGCGTTGTCTTTTTAAACAGAGACGTAGAAGGGTGTCGCCATACCTTGCAACTTAACACAAATAATCTTACTACCCACTATCATTTATAATATCGTAGTTTTGAATATAGATGTGAATAATAAATTATTGAGATGTATAATTCTATATCATTACAAGGTATGTGAAAAATACGCTTCCGGGTAGATTGGTAGGCCATTTCTCACTCGCTCGTAGGATTTCAGTATGGTGAGCAGCGGAATATCACCGCACTTTATGAACTTTCCTAGTACATGTACTTTTACCAGATAGTGCTGGCAACACTAATAATCCGAATGACTTGAGTCTATTACCAGCTCCTGATGGATGTGAAGAATCTCGGTACTAACCTCTGGGTTGAACGCCCATCAATCACTCTATGAACTGTCGAAAATAAATTACCATGGAAACTTGTACGCAATTTGGTAGTAGCACTGATACTAGTTTTCAGCGATCTTATACTAGAGACACATGCGCAGAAAAGATACAAGTTGTCTTACATTTACAATTGTATCAGTGATTTCAGATGTCTTTCAAGCAAAATGTAAAATTGAAACAGCTTTATATATATAAATAATGAAGTTGGTTTTAATTAAATACTACCCACTTCGATGTAAACCTTTTACAACCGGTGTGCCTTGGGAGTTTGAGGAAAGATGTGAACGGAAGCGTGAAAAACTTTGAGGAATTAGTATAAATATTTTAAAATCAAAGACCAAAGCATTTTCTTTTTGTCTGATACCTTAACTCAGTTGGTAGCCTGGCTGTCTAATGAGCTAAGAGTCCCAGGATCGATTCCTGGCATGGCTGAAAAATTTATAATCTATAAAGTGTGTGATGATTTTACGGCCGGGGGTTCGGTGTTGTGTTTGTTCTAGATTTAAGTTAGTTTTTAAGTTTGTTCAGAAAGTTCAAATTAAATAAATTAAAACATTTAGTGAAAATATTTTTTATTTTAAACAACACAATTATTAGAATTTTAGCAATAATATTTTAAACACTATTTAATACTCGTTATTTTAATGATAAAATCGCTCCATAAAAAACACATGGTGTGCCTGGACCATTTTAGTGCTTTGTTAAGTGTGCCATGTGTTGGAAAAAGTCGAAAACCTCTCGTATAAAGCGTCACCCTTACATTAGACTGGGCAGCTGGTACTTAAATGGATTTACCATCTCCCTCCACTTAAATGAGGGAACATTTCCTATAAATTCAACCTTCCTCATCCCTAACACGCTTGTGTTGTTAGTACATAAGCGTATAACCCAAATGGGTAGTAATACGCGATGCTTTGTAAATGAAGTTTTCCGTCTATATTTTTAAATTATAATATTTATACCGAATTGTGTAAAAAGTAATAAAACATTTATTCCCTTTATTCACAAACTATTTTATTGAATTAATTTTACTTCAGTTGCTTTCGAATATGGTTCTTTCCTCCTACCAGGATCCTACTACTCTGTTAGTTTTTCTAAGTTAGATTAGTTAGTAAATCTTTGGCAGAAATGATTTGCGTGTTTAGAACGTGAACATTAGAAAACAAATTTTAAAATAAATATATTATTTCAACTCACAAAAGTAAATTAAAGCCTTTCTCGAACATAGCGTGACGTAAAACTTTTCTTGCACGACGTGTTCCTCTTGTCGATGATTATCTAAATAAAAGTTTACTCGTTTCCATCGAACTACATGGATTTTCGTTTAACGTACTATAAATACTAGTGGCGTCAGAAGCTTCTAAATGTCGAATTTGAGGTCAAGGTCAGATATCCATTGCTTTGTATTAAACACCTGCATTCCCCTTCGCATTTGGTTCAACACCTTACCGCAGTTGTTAGCATGTCTCTCTACTAAAGCAGGGTCTACATACTTGTAACAGAACATCGTCACGTGACGTCGTCACGATAATGTCTAGTGTGGGGTGACACGTTTGAGACAAAATTTTGGCCGAGCCGGACCTCGTCGCGCTGCGAACATCGAAGCGTTCAGTATTGCAAATGAGAAGTTAACATTAGCATGTACCTGATAGAGATAGGTTGTAGTGAGGTGGACGGGATAGAACTAGCTCAAGATAGGGATAGGTGGCGTACTTTTTTAAGTGCGGCAATTAAGTTTTGGGCTCTTAATGCCATATAGTAAGTCCTATAAATTGTATGCTAATATAATCAGTAGATTCAGAGAGTACACGTTAAGTACATAACATTTCCTCGCAATTTTAAAACATTTTAGAAGAAGAAAGAATTAGGATATATTGTGAATAGATTTGAAATATCTAGCTATATAATATATGTTTCAACTTATTATAACCCGCCTCGGTGGCTAACGCGCTTGTCGTGTTGAGCTCGACTGCTGAGGACGGGGAGATTGAGGTTCGAATCTCGGTCGGGTGAACTGGGGGTGGTTTATTCCTAAATGGTTTTCCACTCTCCCTCCACGCAAATGTGGCTTCACTTCCTCAAATTCAACCTTCCCAATTCCTAATCCATCAGCGTAATTAGTACTTAAAACGTATAACCCGAACGGTTAGTAAGACGTGGTGCTAAATATTATTATTAACTTATAATACTTTTAGGACGGTTAAGTAATACATTATATTTATACGAACTAATGATTAAATTACATCTTTAAGGTTAGCATAGATAAAACAGGTAGATAAAATTAAAATATATCATATTAGATTCTATATTACTTTGTGTGTGTGGGGGGGGGGGTGCTAGTGGTCTAGGGGTAAGGTGTCAGACTCCTATGTTGTGAGTCAAGGGCTCTAATCCCAGTCCCAGCACAGATCTGTCTTATTACCAAACCCTTCCTTCACTTCTGGCAAAGAGTGTGCTTTCACGCTTTGTGAATGTGTGGAATGCCATATTTTTCCCGAAAGGTAAATTACCCCATTGGTCACTAGGGTTTGGTTAGCTAAACTTAAGTTAGGTTTAAGTGTTTCAACTGGTTCCACACCCTCGTACTCATTATCACTCTCATCACATCTCATCAGGACATGGAAAGAACCTCCACGGGAATGAAGTACGATCAGTACATTCCAGCGTCTCCTGAGAAACGGTACATTAGTACTGGATAATCTTTCCTCAAACTGAGCTACGAGTGATGTAACCCAGACATACCTATACATGCATGAGTCAGCAAACTTGGCGGGTCAGAAGCAAAATAAAAAAAAAAAACCTTATAATTATATTTGTTTAATAATTTAGAACTGGTAAACAAGTTCAATAATGTCATATTAGGATTATAATAATATAGTTAGAGATGATTGACTAAGCTTGGAAATTGGGCTTACGTCTTTTTCCACTATTTAATTAAAAACCGTTGAGATTGGGGGAAAGGGCTGTTTTTCCTTAACAATCCCATATTTTGAGTTTTAATGATAGAAGAAAAAAATATGAACATGTGATTAGGCCATTTTCAACGATTTTTTTAGCATATTTGTGGAGTTTGGAGACTAGGCTGAATGAAAAATGGATATAGATCCAGCCTTCGTCTAACAACAAAGTAATTTTATAATAAACTCACAACAGAAAATTTTAAGATATTCAAAACTAGCAGTGAGCTTTCTTTCCTCTCTACCTCAATATAGGAAGTTTTGTAGCTTTTTTCCCTCATTCTTTTTGACGTTACCATGGGTGGTGGTAGGTGAAGATTGAAAGGGAGTATAAGGTTAGATGGAATAGATAAGTGGTTTCAGAAAATGACAAAGACCATTGTATTTAAGCCATTCGGCCTTAACAGTGATTATTTCTTTTTCTCTGATCGAGATGGTCATCTTAATATCAACCACATGAATTTGAATTTAAAAATTAACTTGGAATTTTTAATGATCAAAATGGATTGAAAAGAGGACAACATTTATTTGTAATCTCAAAACAACTATGTCCTTGAGAGATCAGTTTGGATTTGACCATCAAAGATCTTATTCCAATGATCCTTAACAAGAAAATCGAAAAAAAAAAAAATTATTTGGCATCAAACATTCATCAACCTTCGTATTAATTGGACATTAATGGATCATTTCCTGATGTCCGATGTGGAACACAAACATACATATGACGCCAGTACGACAGTTGTTTTTTATATAGATAGTAAAGTCAGACGTAATACGAGATAAACACATCTTGCCCTACTCAGCTCAGCTGCTGACGCATCTGTATGGTTAACTAAGGCACCTTCAAATTGTACCGGATAGTGGTAGCACCTGCTTCGCTGGTAGCATGGTCCAAGGCCTCACTCTCGTGTTAGATTAGACTGCTGATGATAGGTAGAGTGGGGTTTGAATCCTGGCAGGGTGTACTGAGGGTTGTTTTTCTAAACTGGTTTTAGACTTACAAGGGTACATATCCTCTAAGATCAAACTTCCTCATCTCTAACTCTTTAGCGTAATTAGTATATATATATATATATATATATATATATGTGTGTGTGTTTACAGCCTAAACAGGTTGTAGGACGCGGTGCTAAAAAAAAATCACTTAGTAGTGCCACTTTTTTTGACCGTCCCCACAGCTAAGCCAACTATTCAAAATTGAGGCGGTGTCATTGTAGCTGTGTATGAAACCCCCAATACATATCTAGTATTTGCAAATGGAACAGCTTTTCAGAAGCTCTTCTAAGTAGCCCTGGCTGAAGCTGAAGCTGCCCTAAAAGAATCCATGGGAGTAAAACCGGGTTGAGAGTGGAAGCTCATGGGTTTGAGATTTGCTATTTCTCGTGACGACTGCCCTGTCCCGGATGAGATTAGAGACCCCTCCCTGCCTGCGGAATGCTCCTCTTCTGGTAATCCTGGCAGAGTGCTTTCTCTTGGCAGTGGCCGGACAACGTCCGGAGGGAGTTACTAAAGGATGGCTAAATCTCATTCTAGATCATAAGGCTAGGAGTGAATTGTCACACACTAAGAGGTTAGTAGAAAGTACCTTTCAAGAAAAGCCGATCAGGCACGTTTGATTTTTATAGTCAAGTGACAAACAGAATCAAATCAATCGATTTTTTTTTTAGTATCATAAAACAGGTTGAAATTTTTACTTGTTGTGATTTTTTGACATTTTTTAACATACATGAACTTTTCGTTTATTTTTTACTTAAACATTTAACTCTAGTGTTCCCCAATCCATCACTACCAGATAGAACGTGACAAGTAGCAGCATATCCACGGTATAGTGATATTGAACAAGTTGGTACAACCACAAAAAAACACTATTTTGATTGAATTAAAGACCAAATTGTACATAGTACAGTAAAATAAATAGAGCAAGTATTACAGTATAACTGTTGTAGAAGACCATGTGTTACTTTTTGTAGGCCTGGATAGAAATATTTGGAAGATGTGCCACCACGTTCTTACACTGAAAAGGATATTAAAGATAGCATTGTGTCGTTTTATAATGTTGATAGCTGCACCTTATACATCACTAATGTAGGATGTGATGGGGAAGAAGCGCCCGGGTGGAGTTGGGAGCTCATTGGGTTTGAGTCGAGCTCACCCTCGTGGAATTTTCCGGACCCGGGCGGTCAAGAGGCTTCCCCTATCCCTACGGGATATTCCTTGACCGGTAATCCTAGCAGAGAGCCTCCTCATGGTGCCCCTCGGGCAACGTCCGGAGGGTTTTACCAGAAGGGCGTCTAATCTTTGTTGAGGTGGTCTGTATTGCAGTGAATGGGGTCAGAGGAACTCCCTACTCCCCCCCAACCCTCCCTCTCGCCAAACACTATCTGGTTGGTAGTGTAATGTTTCTTTATCCCGTGTTCACGTACATTAGCAGACTAGTCGCCGCTCCAAGGCCAGAGCTCACCACTACTCGGCTGCCAGGCTCTGTCGCCAACCCTTCTCCCTTGATGAACACTAGGGGAGGGAGAATTGTCCCGCTATAACGTTCCCCCCTACCTGCTTGTTTGCAGTCAGTGCTTGTCACTACAGTTGCTGGTACTTTCCGGAAAAGCTGGTCAGGCCATCCACCTCAACGACCTTTCCCACTGGGCAAATTAAGTTGAAAACCCTCTTTAGGGATATTCCTATGACTAGGTGCCATATCACTTCTAAAAATCCAAATGGAGCAACATGGACATAAGCCCTCTTCATGGTTATTCCTATTAATGAGTTAATTCCCAGTAGGGAAATCTGTCAAAGCTTTCTTCAGGGTGATTCGTAGGTTGTGTCTTAGCTCCAACACCCATGGAAGGAGGGGTCAACTCCTCCTATCGATGGAAGTCTGGCAAAAGCGAGGGGATTTTCCCAGCTGTCCGCTGATGGCAGGGATTGATGACGTGCACGGGTTCATTGGTCTGTATATACATTTCCCTTTGCGCATGTAATTAATGTACGTGGCTATCCTCGAAGTACTGTACGTGGCTATCCTCTAAGTACTCAGGGTGACCTGGTGGTCAAGGGGTAAGGTGTCAGACTTCTGTGCTGGGGTCCGGGGTTCAATCCTTGGTCCCGGCACAGATTTATCTGATTTCCAAACCCTTCCTTCACCTCTGACAAGACATCTTGTGAATGTGGGGAATGCCAGGCCTCCACCGTGGTTCGGATTCCACGTTAANTGCCAGGCCTCCACCGTGGTTCGGATTCCCCGTTAAACTGTAGGTCCTCCATTTCATCTCACAATCATCCTACCATTACACATTAGCGTAAGTACGTATAACCCGAACGGGTAGTAAGACGCGGTGCTAATAATAATAATGATAATCGAAGTACTCAGCCATGATGGGTTGGAGAAGCATCTAAAGAGGTGTTTGCTCTCAAGACAAGTTGATGCTGATCCCTAACATGGCAGGTGAGCTTCCACTTTTAAATGTCGCTGACTTGTATAAGGGGTTAGCCTAGTTATATGGTGGTGTTTTAAGTTCCCTAAGGGTCCCGGGCAGGGTCGTTAATATCAATTTATTTTGAGTCTTACTCATGGTAGCTATAACAATATTCTGGTAGGAAGCCTGTTCTGAAAGTCCTTATTTCGTTCTAGAATCCTACTGTATAGTAATGTTTCGGTAGGATAAAATACCTTCTAGAAATGACTTTCTACCATATTCAGGGTATAGTAATGAAGTCCTCCAGGAGATGGCAAGGGTTATTTATTTACATTAAATCCAGATAAAATAAGGTTAACTTTTTTTTTAACATAATTATGGTTTTAGGTCTTATAGATTTAAAAAAGACTCCAATAAGCTACTGTAGATTTTTCATAAGAATAATGGTTTAGTAAATACAAAAAAAAAGTCGCTATTTTACATTATTATTATTTATTAGTGTTATTTTAAAAATATCAGCTGCAGACAACATGACAGTAACAGATCACATGACTTGACGTTTGAACACTTGATAGTAGATACAGTAATTTGTCTCACTGTCAGATGAGTTTTATCCTTTAAGAATTATATATACTGTACTGGTCCAGGTAGTGAGAAGGAATACAAAAATGTGTTATTAATTATAGGCTACTTTTAAGGGAAGAGGGGTTGAGGAGAGTGGGTCGAAACCTTATTAGTGTTGAGGGGGCAAGCAAAAAAATTGTTTTTTTTTTAACTTGTCACCCTCCCCCTGCCCCTCAATAAATGATTGAAAATTGAATGTCCCTTTAAGATATTTTGTGTGGCCCTCCTCCCCAATTTTTTAATTTATATTAGTTTTATGAGCTATTTGGTACTGTCTTCCCCAGAATTGTGTTTAAATTTGGATGTGTCTAGCTATAATCTAATAAGTGTTAGTCCCAAATTTTTGAAAATTGGATGCTTTTGGAAAATATTTGGAAGTGTTCTCAAATGTAAATTCTTCAAAATTGAACGCATTTAGAAGCTATTTGGTTTAGTCCTACCCTAGAAATTTTTAAAATTTTGATAACCCTATAGGCTGCATGATTTTTTTTTCTTACAGATGCCTGTGGACTCTGTTTAAATTTGGAGTTTGATCTAAGGCCATATTTCAGACTCATACTCGATAATAACAGAGGTTTTGAAAGATAGGCCTATATATATGGGACACATTTATTAAAGGGAGGTAAATTCTTTACATGAGGGCAAAGTCCCCTACCCCTCCAGTTACGTTGCTCCTGGTTGAACCCCCAAAACATGCCTTCTCAGCATGGCCCTGCTTCCAGAATTGATTCATCGCTATGGCTGAAAAACTTATTTGCTAATGAATCTATGGCCAAAGATCTGGGTATTATCTTTAACAGGATAATATAGTGTGTAACTTATGTTCAGATAAAGGTAGTTGGTTCATAAAAGTGAACGTTAAAATATACCAACCCCCTTTTTAATTAATGTGGAAAGAAATTGTGACTGATCTACTAACGCAGTAACTCACATCTGTGGTCACACAGTTTAAAGACTTCACTTTATCAATAGTCGGTATTGTCGGTGTCTATTTAAAAGCGTGACACCTTTAAGTTACATGAAAGTTTTTTTTTAGCACCGCGTCTTACAACTGGTTCGTGCTATACGCTTATGCACTAATTACGCTAGTGGATTTTAAGGTTGAAGAAGTTATATTTATAGGAAGTTTTCCCGCATTTACGTGGAAAACCACTTTGGTAAAATTACCCTCAGCAAACCCGACCGAGATTCTAACCTTAATCTCCTCATAATCAGCAGTCTAGTCTACTGCGAATCCGTCACCTTAGCTCAGTCAGTAGCGTGTCTATCTACAGAGCTAAGGGTCCCGGGTTCGATTCCCAGCATGGCCGAAAAATGTATAACTTGTGAAATGTGGGTTTATCCTTTCAAAGTGATGAATTAATGTCCGGGGACTGGATGTTGTGTTTGTTCTAATCTTAAGATAAATTACAAGGCTTATAAAGTTACGACAGGCCTAGCAGGCCGGAACTGGAAAATATATGGCTCAAATAAAAAAACTATACCAGTCCATAAACTGGAAACAGTACTGTATTTCAAGTAAAGTCTACTGCTAGAGTAATGCCTTAAACCATGGAGCCACCTACGTGGGTACGGGAAAGTTAATTGAGTGCTAAGATGATCGTGATCCTGGCATAAATTCAACCTTCCTCATCATTATCCCCTAAGTGTAAATATATGGATAGCCCGTGCGAGGGCTCAGACCTAAAGTACATACACAATATATAGGCCTTTGACTCGCCTATATATATAAATCGTGGATGTAGTGTGATTGCAAAGTCTTATCTGGTTGTTTCTGAGATAATTACTCAAATATAACTATGGTTCAAAGATCCTAACATGAGCTTAAGCTCAGATAAACAGTATGCGTCCGCGTCGTGCTCTATTTAAAGCAATATTAGATTTAGCATTCGTTGTTTATCTCGAAGTGGGTTTGTAGGGCTGTTATTGACATTTGAAATGTAAATATATTTTTCTCTCTATTCCAATAAAAGAGCAATGAAGACAGAAAGAGATTGATTTTTTTTTCAGGAAGATCACTTAAACCAAATAATAAAAGATTTGCATCTGGAATATATTGGCATGCGTTTATTTGTTCATTTGATATTTATTTATTTTATATAATGTTCAAATAGAAAAAGGATCTATGAATCACGTGAAAGGTTAGTAAAACCATACTACACACGTATTTTCGGTTAAATCAATTCTATTTATGGTCAAAATAAGGACAACTGCATAAAATATATTTCTAAATTTTGGAACGCTACGCTGAACTAGAATTTTAACAATTTTTTTTTTAAATTAAATTAGCTTAGATCACTTTTAGTAGCCATATGGTTTGAGGCGTTACTCTCTCAATAAACTAGATTTGTGCGAATGGGAGATTGGTGTTTGAACCCCGGTTGTATGTAGTGAAGTTTTTTTTTCCTAAATGTTTTTTCCACTCTTCCTCCATCTAATTTCTGGATACACTTACTATAAATTCAATATTTATCCTCCATAACACATTAGTATAATCAGTACACATACGTTTAATCTGAATAAGTAGTGGGATGTGATGATACGAAAAAATTAACTTTCAAACAAAATGGATATTATTGCGTAAAATGTTATCAAAATAAGTTAAATGCTACATAAATCAACTCGAAACAATGTTGATTGCACGTTCTCCCATATTATAAGAATAGCAAGTCTTTTGAATTATAATATCGAGAAATAAATCTAAAAATATCATAATTTACTTTATATTCGTCTACTTTATCTAAAGTAGAATTAAAAAACAACAACTTTGGTCAGTTTGATACGATATTTAAATTAGTACACACAAAATATCGAGAATATATATGAAATAAAGAGTACCATTTTCTTCTTGCATGTTTAGATTTAATTTGTTTCACAATAATAGCCTAAGTGGTGTGTGCTATATATTTATTTACCAACGAGTCTTATTACTCATTAAGATTATATACATTTAATTACGCTAATAAATTAGGAATGAGGAAGATAAGAGTTTAGAGGAAATGTACCTAAATTTATGAAGGGAGAGTAGGAAAGTATTAAAGAAAAATCACCCTCAGGTCACCCGGCTTAGGTTTGAACACCAAAGGCTTCATGAGTAATAAACCCAGACTAGATGAGTTTGGAAATTACAACACATTCCCACAAGATAGAAAATGCTGTATTCTTTAATTTAATAATACATAGTTCTTAAAAAATTATCAAAATATGGATTATTGAATGTACTTTGTTATTTTGGTCAGCTTATCAACATAATATCAACCGAGTGAAGCTTAGTATAAACTAAGGTCTACAATTTAGGGTTTTTGTGTCAGTGCTTTTTTTTAAAATGTGTAGACAAACTAGCTTTAGTAAATAGTTATTATGATGAAAGTATGGAAAATACAAATGACCAATTTCATGGTCAAGTATATTAATTATAATGCCTTCCTGCGTCTCCCTTTTTTTGTCATATATACAGTAGAACTTTTTTAATTTAAAGTCCGAGTGATATCTAAAAAAAATGAGTTATCAAAAGTTGTAAATAACCATTTTAATTAGTATCCAGGCAGCTGGTAGACAAATAATCAATAACCTCAAAATATGCTATATAATATAATCATACACATTCTATAGATTCTATATAAACAGGAGTGATTTACACTATAGGTCCACTAGGCACGGCCTAGGGGCGGTGGCTTTAGGGGATGGCACATTTTAGCTAACATTATATTTATTTTAATATTTTGTTCTTAATAACTACGTTCATGGCATGTAAATGCCTGATATTCATTCCCCTATTCGCAGCAAAGTGATGTCACTGCGCAAACACCAAACCCAGTCAGTGATATCTAATTTATTTTATTTCCACTTAACAACCCTCCCTTCTCACCCGAGACCCGTTTCCACACCCTCAAGGTAGTGGTTTGATTTTTGTTCACTGAATGTGGAGTGTGGAAGATTCTCTAACGGAGCCCACGTCCAAAGCACAACCAACTCTATACGAATAAGGGGGTGAGCCAGTTAATTAGATTTGACAGAGAATTGTAGGTTCGTCGGGGAAGTTAGGGGTGGCCTTAAAATGAGTGCTATTTTAAATATTAGCAAGGAAAATAAGATAAACTGAAAGGTTAGAAGAGAAATCAAGTTGTAAGATACAAGAACAGGAAACAGCAGAAGACAATTTTATATGTCACCACAACTATATGGCATATTAGGTTATTGTATTGTTAACAAGTTAATTAATCATACCTAATCATTAATTATTATTAGCACCACGTCTTACTACCCGTTCGGGTTATACGCACTTACGCTAATGTGTAATAGTAGGGTGATTGTGAGATGAAATG
>CABFVZ010003182.1:6426-40948 GCA_902151445.1 Timema monikensis
CCCCCCCCCCCCCCCCACAGTAGCTTGGGGATGTCCTGAGATCCACACAAATCCAAAGAGAAAATAAAATGGGCGTGGAAGGGGTGGTGTATGACCAGTTAATATTGTGATCAAAGAAAAGGTGATCAGAAATAGGCTTTATATCAATCATCAAATGTATTTATCTCATAGGAGTGGACTATCTTTCATGGAATTGAAGTGGGATATCTTGTTGAGTCTTAAAGATGAAGATTTAGTGGCGATATGGGCAGTTAAATGTGACTGCTGTATTGACTTTGGCTAATATTATGTGTTTTACAAAAAATATAAGGATATACACATTTACCTATTATAAATAATCGGTGATTTTTCTGACAGGCCTATGTGATGATTAAGCCAACTTTAATTTAGGCCTATTTATTTATTATGTTGTTAGATTATCACGTTCATAATAGTAACATTATAAATGATCAAGTTAACAAATACCAATTAAAAACGCTTCCAAAAAAGCTTCTAGGTGTGTATAGCTAATAAAAAAAATTGTTGCCCCCGGCGGTTGAAGGCCTTTGCCCCCATACCCCTTGAGCCCACCCTACTTTGAAACCCTGCATGCGCTACTGATGGCCAGTACACTTACCCTTATAACTCTGTACTATAAATTATTTTGGTAAAACACTAAAAAACAGACACACTTATTTAT
Organism: Timema monikensis; assembly: GCA_902151445.1. NCBI lineage: Eukaryota > Metazoa > Arthropoda > Insecta > Phasmatodea > Timematidae > Timema > Timema monikensis. The sequence continues at coordinate 7,106 of CABFVZ010003182.1, forward strand.
TATTATTATTATTAGCACCGCGTCTTACTACCCGTTCGGGTTATACACACTTACGCTAATGTGTAATGGTAGGGTGATTGTGAGATGAAATGGAGGACCTACAGTTTAACGTGGAATCCGAACCACGGTGGTGGCCTGGCATTCCCCACATTCACAAGATGTCTTGTCAGAGGTGAAGGAAGGGTTTGGTAATCAGATAAATCTGTGCCGGGACCGAGGATTGAACCCCGGCCGCCAGCACAGAAGTCTGACACCTTACCCCTAGACCACCAGGTCACCTACGACACTTATTTAAGGACAAACTTTCACTGTCACAGACAGCAACTTCATCTGTTTAAGAGAGTAGACTGATTTTATTTGTGTACGACAGCAATGTTAACTGTCAAACGTTTGTCCTTATAATATGTGTTTAGGTTAAGTGTGCTGGCTGGCTGATCCCTCCTAATTTAAACTATAAAAATTAAGTTATAAACTGATTTTTTCCATGCCTTTATTAATCAGTTAAAGTTATGAAAACTTTATAGAAATGTTTCACAAAATTAGTAGTTGAAAAATATATCCTACTCATCTATAGTAATAGATACAATAATGGGTAGCACATAGTTTTTAGTTTTTGACTAAGTTTACAATATGGCTAAAACGTTATCGATGTTTGTAGCTGCATTCCTACCAGAGAAAGAGCAAATAAAGTCCAAAAATAAGGAGCTAGCAGGGAAAGATTTAAGGGGGTCTGTAGGGGAATTGTCTAGTTAGTATTAACAATAATAATTAAAAAATTAAACAAATTAAATGTGTTTTATAGTAACTTCTAGTAAGTACTGTCATGTAATGAATTTATAAATTACAATCAAATTTTGAAGAAATTTTTTGGCAGAATTTCCAGAGGCTGAGCTTCCCGCGGCCTGGTCCCTCCTCGTAAATGTCCTGGCCACATCCACCATCACAAAATTCCTAACTGCACCCCTAGAAACTAGGGGGATGACAAATATATTTAATTATTGCTTTCGAGTTTGTTTTCTAATCCGCTGGAAGAACATTGTTTTCAAATTAATTTTATTTTCTAAGTTTCTTCGAGCTAAAGGCCTAGTTAAATAAATTAACTTGCACTTGCACAATCTCCATAGAATAATGTAAGAAACAAATTAAGATACCTTTTGATCTCCCTTGACCCCTCGGAGAGAGAAAAATTGTGTTTGTCAAAAAAATCGAACAAAAGATTTTAGTGTTAATGTTTCATGAGCATCTGAAACCAAAAGTGTTTTTTTACAATGCTGTTTGTCTGAATCTCAGACTAAAGCCAAAACCATTTTACCGATTGGGCTAAAACTTGATAACTAGGAGTATCACAAGGTTCCCCATGGGAGTTTTTGGAATTAGATATCCAATCATAAAATTAATGGTAGATTAATGAAGAGCAAAATGAGAAAAACTTGATTTTCTCAGAATCCGCTTTGACAATTTTTGTTAAATTTTGTATTTAGATATTATTCAACATTACAAACAAAATGGAAACTATAATTTTCCCATGAAAATGACTTTTAATATACTTTATATATAAGCGAAAATTTCCAATTTTAATCATATCCCTACAACTATCTGTGATACTAAATAACTTATCATCATAAAGATTTAGCACAATTAAATATAAAACTGCGTATAACCCGAACGGGTAGTAAGACGCGGTGCTAATAATAATAATAAATATAAAACTATTTTATTTTGTTTGAATATATTCTTAAAGAACCCACAGTTTCTGAGCTATATACCAAAATAAATATATATATATATATATTATAAATAAATAGAGATGTTCCTCTTTTCTCAATGTTTCTGTTACAGTGTATAATTTCACTTGTGCTAGTTGGTGAAGTTTTCCTGCAATAATTTATATTATCTTGGAAAAAAGAGAGGTATGTGCAGTGCATCGGGTGCATTGTACCATTTATTTTATCTAGATATTGAGAAAGATGACATTTAACACACACAAAAAAAAGTGTTTGACTTAATTTACTTTTTACTTATCCTTTATTTTATTGAAACCAAAACTTAGAGGCTTTAATGTTATCTCTTGCATGCCTACACAGTTTGGTTGTCTTAAATATAGTATTAGTGTTTGCGGTTCATACCCCGCAGAGAGCAATAGTATTTGTAATATCATTAATCACATTTAATGCGGATATAATTTGTTAAGAAATGTTTTTATCAGTTTATATTTGAAATCACTTATTCAAATGTAATGAAGTGTTTATACAGCAGTATTGCTGTTTAACAGGAAGAATATTCTAACCTATATCACAAGCGCTGCTATTTCACTTCTTAGGGAACTGGGGTGATTAAAGTAGTAATGAATCAAGATTGATCCAATCTAGTGATTGGCAAAGAATAATTATGGTCCTGACTCGTTTTGATGATTAAATTAAAAATATTGTTTTCGCCCGATGGACACAGGTCCTAACTGCTCGGTGACTACTATGCAAGTGTTCTAATCTCTGCTTTCCAACAGGGTTGATTACTCCGATGAACACAGGTCCTAGCTGCTCGGTGACTAGTATGCGAGTGTTCTAATCTCTGCTTTCCAACAGGGTTGATTACTCCGATGAACAGGTCCTAACTGCTCGGTGACTACTATGCGAGTGTTCTAATCTCTGCTTTCCAACAGGGTTGATTACTCCGATGAACACAGGTCCTAACTGCTCGGTGACTACTATGCGAGTGTTCTCATCTCTGCTTTCCAACAGGGTTGATTACTCCGATGAACACAGGTCCTAACTGCTCACTGACTACTATGCGACTTTTCTAATCTCTGCTTTCCAACAGGATTGATTACTCCAATGAACACAGGTCCTAACTGCTCGGTGACTACTATGCGAGTGTTCTCATCTCTGCTTTCCAACAGGGTTGATTACTCCGATGAACACAAGGTTGATTACTCCGATGAATACAGGTCCTAACTGCTCGATGACTACTATGCGAGTGTTCTCATCTCTGCTTTCCAACAGGGTTGATTACTAAGTTTTTGCTTTTAGAATATTCTAGTAACATGATGCATTTGTCCCTCGTCCATCTCCCTTGTCCTTCTTGCTTGATATAAAGAGAAGGTTGTTGCACTACGTAGATATATTCGCTGCGAAATAAAGTTTAGATTAAATAAATGCTTATTATTATTACATTAGAATAGATGTGATCATCTCTATTCAAAAGGAATTTTTAAAATATAATTGTCACAAGGAATTGTTATTGATACTGAATTGAAAATTTTAATTAAGGAAGCTATATGTTCAAATTAAAGCTGATTTTTATTCAAATGGTTTAATTCTCTTAATTCTTCTGTTTGTATTATTTAAATTAAACAATGATTTAGAAAGGAAACTACTTTTTGAACAGTTATAAAAGTTAATAAAAGAATTTACTCTACATATGTCAATTTTTATATATTATCTATATATTAAACTAATACTAATACTAAAGTAAACTGTTAACAACGATTGTTGCATATTTTACCAGCCATATAATGATAGTTTTTTTTCCATAATAATTCAACCCAAAACATTCCCACCCCTAACATATTTCAAATTAAGGAACTATCTTATGATATTAAACTAAATGAATCCATATATGTTAGAAAACCAACAAACCTGGGAGGTCATTTCATTTTATTTTATTTTTTAAGCTGTTGACGATGACTTTCTGTAGCTAGCAATATTTTCCTTTGTTCACTGGTTCTCATCCCTAAAAAATGTTCTCTCTTTCTACCTTGGGCTCTCTCTCTCTCGTTTCTAGACGTTAATAAAAGCAGGATCAAACATAACATTATAGTTTCTTAGGAAATACAAGTGTTCTACTGTGCTTTGTTGAGTTTACTATTTTCAAAAAGTCAAGGTACCAGCGGTAATTAGTGTCCCTTTTTTCACTACTTTGTCATATTTTGACTTAGCTTGTTCTAGTTGTCGCATTTGTTTGAATGTTTGTGACGTCTTGTCCACAGTCTCAGTCAGGTTGTCCTTAATTTGTCCAAATAGTGGTCAACTATTTCTTGTATGTAAACATCTGGTACTGTGTGTCCATCAAAGAGGTCATTTTGGAATCTAAGGTTATCACTACATATTTGATGCTCTTTTTCAACAGTTGCAAATCGTTATGTTAAATTGCGTACTTGTTCTAGAATTTCATTTTTATTATTATTACAACTTTCCTGAGTATTTTTTACCTTGGAATTTAAAGCGCCCTGTCTAACCTTCAAGTTTTCCTTTACATTTTTAAGTTTTTTCATCGGCTCATTCGTCTGATTTTCTGACTTACTACAGTCTTCCCTAAGCATCTGTAGTTTGTCCCTTAACTGTGTTTGGTCACTTTTAGTCTGTTGTTGTATTTTCTGTAATTTTTTGTCAAAGTCGTTTTGTACTTCCTGAAATTTACCCTGCAATTCTTGCTCTAGCTTGTTTAATTGTTCATTTATACCCTTAAATTTTTCATCAAACTTTGTATTTAATTTCTAATTGTTTTCTTTTAACTCCTGGATATTTCTTTGTAGCTCCTGGCTATTTTTTGTAACCCCTGGCTATTTTTATTGAACCTTTCATCTATTTTTTTGACTTAACTTTTCACTCTTTTTACTACTCTCTTTAATTTGCTGCACTAACTGCATTAATACTGCATTGAGGTGATTTTCTGAGGTGGTTTGTTGAGCTATACCTTCTACCTTTGAAACATTCTCCACCCCCCTAAAGTTTTCTTCTTTATGAGCTATTGATTCAACTACTTTCTTAATGTGTTGTTCACTTTGTTCCTGATCAGATAGTTCTAAACAAAAATGTTCTTCTACCATTGGTTGGGAATATTATGTTAGGGGAAGGTTATCCTTACTGCTGCTTTTGTCTGTCTCTTCCATATTTAATTAAAAAAATTGTTGATGACTCACGTGAGATTCTTCCTGCGTCGCTCACCTGAAGTCCTGAAGTCTAGAAGCTTTGACCTTCTTCTTAAGTCACCTACCTGGTTTATACCTTCTTCTTAAGTCATCTGGTTTTTTGTGTGTGGTAATAATAAAGCCCTTAAGTTGTTTGCAGCACTTTCACTGTTCTTTGAGCACTCACTTTCTCCGGTTGTGAACTGAATTTAATTTTATTATTTTAGTTTATCAGGCCCTTCACGTTGGGAAGCCATTATTATAACGTTTAAAAGAGCTAGCCTGATATATTAATGTTTGTATGCCATAATTAGGGAGACATATGATATAATGGGGTCCAAGTTTGCTGTTCTGTATTATAATAATTAAAAGGGATGATGTCTTAATTTATAAATTAAAAGTTCTGGTGTTTTATAGTTATTTTTATTTTAACTAGATAAACAGTTTTTGTTTTGTTTTTTTGCTAGATATTTCACAGGTTGTAGATTTTAATAAAAGCCCGACTATTGTGTTACATGCATGATAATTCCCGATACGTGAAATTTAGAATACAGATTAAGATGTCATAGACTCTACCTACACAGCTCCTCATTAGGAAGGAAAGTGAAGAGATGTGTACCCTGAAGGGGTATATCAAACGAAATTTCATTCTCGAAGCTTCCCAAAAGAAGAAAGGTGTGGTTATCCAGGTGCGTTTCTGTTCACAAATCTGTGTTGTCTTTTTAAACAGAGACGTATGAGGATGTCGACATAACCTTGCAACTTAACAACTTAACACAAATAAATCTTACTATCCACTCTCATTTTAAATATCGTAATTTTGAATAAAGTTGTGAATAATAAATTATTGATATATATAATTTCATATCATTACAAGTTATATTCCGTCCACATCATTACATCCTATCACTATCTTGAGCTAGTTCTATCCAGTTTACATCATTACACCCTATCTCTAGAAGTTCCATTCTAATGTTATCCTCCCATCTATGTCTAGATCTTCCCTGTGGTCTCTTCCCATTCACACACTACTCTATATTATATTTTTTCTCCAAATCTCACTACTCATCCAAGATATATGTATTTAATAACACTAATGTGGTAAGGCTAAATATGGCAGAACATAGAGAAACTGTACCTGTATATGCATGGAGGGTAAGTAGGAAACTATCTATGAAAAAAACCTTAACACACTTGGCTGTGATTCGAGCCCCAATTTTCCTCTCACCTGCAAACCATACAAGATAAATTTGATATCCTTCCGCGTCCATTGGTATAAATAACTTAACTATAGAGCCTTCTCGAGTAGGAAAAAAAAACAATAAAACTTTAAGGAATGAGCTCGCATCCGAGCTATAGTATCCAAGCAGCCACCATCGTTTTCAATAATAGTGCCAACATTTAAGGTTAAGGTTGTCATGTGGTCAGCACAATGATCCCTATGGCCATTAGTTTCACTTTTATAAGCCGGAGCTCCTCAACTGTCCTCCCGGGGCTGTTTGATCCTGTTTCAGACCCATTGCTTTATACATAAATTTTGGGAGCACCGAGGATTGAACCCAAGACCACTGGTTCTGTAGCCAGGAACTATGACCACAAGACCATAGAGGTAGTCTTATTAATTATACTAAATAAACACAATTTTTAAAAATTAGTCAATTTATTTACAAGACAAGATACAAACAATTGTGATCTATTTCACTTTCCTGTTTCTTCTTGGTTTCTTTGGAGTTGCATCGCCCCCAGGATCATCCGAGTTGCCCTAAATATAAATACACAGTCTGAGTGAGAGCTTGAAATACATACACTCACTGACCATTTATTACCTGTTAACATATTTCCCACTAAATATATAAACAGGACCATATATAAAGGGAAAGAGAGGATTAGGGGTTTCAAACCAATCTACCCTTTTTATAATAACAACTTTACTTAATATATTTGTATTTGATAAGTCATTTTTATGCCCCTGTAATAATTATTTATTTAGGATTTGCAAGCACTCATATTTTGAGCATCGAGCTGAGCTCGTCATTAAAGCTCAGGATCAAGATCGAAAATTAGGTAAGGCTGCCATTTTTTATCTTCCTCTTGAATGTACAAATCAATTTTTAAATACATTGGTAATTATAGATTATTTAATTTAGATTATATTGGTAGTTTCACTTATAGATAATTTGTTACCTTAAATAATTGGTATGATTGATATGAAATTCCACATTAATAATGTAATAGAGCCCTAAAAATACATTTAACGGGTAAACTAATTCAATATTTTTGTCCATTTTGAATTATCCTTGATTGAAGTTGCATTGTCATGACTAGGCAATGAAATAAATATAGCCAAGTAGATCACTAAAAACTTGAATAATCATTATTTTTACTATTTTTATGTGGTGGTTTACACAATAAAATGGAAGACAAAGAGTTAAAAGAAAAAGAACTTATGTGGTGGTTTACACAATAAAATGGAAGAAAAAGAGCTAAAAGAAAAAAAGGAAATGTATAAGTAATGGTGCAATAATCTACTTTTAAGAAATAAATGATCAAGTTTAGTTAAATTACAGTAGTCTCGGAAACTTGACACCCGATCACTCGACACGTGCACACAGGTGTTGGCGCCAGTCAGCACAATGTAACTCGAGTGGAACAGTCGTGCTGGGGTGTTTTTACATGTGTTGTGTTTGTTAGTTTTCCAATTCAGTAATGTGTTATTCGAATCAATACAATATTATATGTACAGTACTGTATTGCATTTCTGTATATTACATATATATATATATATGTATAGACACCATTATATTAACACATTATATATTGTACTGTATGTATATTACTGTTACTGTACCATATAATACTAAAGTACAGCACATCTATCACTATCATATTAGATAGTATACTGTGATTCATCCTTGTTTGGTAAACATGACATAGTAAACATGCATCTCATGCAAGTTCATTCGTAAAACTCAACACCATCTCAGTCCACATTAGGTCGAGTTTCCGAGATTCTAATGTACTTCTAAAATCTTCCTTTTTTAAATGTGGCCATTTTACAAAATAATCAATTAACTGTTATAATTTATTGAATATAAGGTTTGAGTGCAATGCTTTAATGAGAGAGTAAAGTGGTGACTATTAACTAATATGTTACCATTTTCCATTCCTGACGCAGCTCATGTAGCATGTTGGGTGTGAGTAATCCCTGGGCCAAAAGTCTCTCTGTCAACTTGCCTCGACCAATTGGGCTTCTTTCTACAAGCTTGTTGTCTAAACATGTACAATAAACATCAAAACAGGGGTTGGTAGTGTAGAACAAACTCTACAAGCTTGTTGTCTAAACATGTACAATAAACATAAAGACAGGGGTTGGTAGTGTAGAACAAACTCTACAAGCTTGTTGCCTAAACATGTACAATACACTTCATGACAGGGGTTGGTAGTGTAAAACAATCTCTACAAGTTTGTTGCTTAAACATGTACAATAACCAGCTTAAATTGTTAGAAAGATATGAAAAACCTCCCCTGCCCTGCTTCAATCCCTTGGGCTTCTTGCACATAGCACAGTTTTTTGATGTGGCCGTACACGGCACGGTATCATGTAGGCTATGGCGGGTTGCCGTAGCATGGTAATGGCATGGCGAGATTTCAAGTCACCAAAATACATCACTTAACTTCAGACAGTTAATACAATGGATTGTAGAAGGTAATTAATTTGTATTTATTTTATTTACGAAGAAAAAAAATCAATTTAAAATTTGGTGGGTTCATCCATTGAATATGGGGCGGGACAGAGTGGGAGCATTTGTGGCATTGTTCACAGAACTACGAGAGGACAATGCAAGATTCTTAAATTCTTTTCAAATGTCCAAAATGTTGTTTTATGTACTATTACAACGCCTAAGTGGCAGCTTGGTTCGGCGTAACTTGAAAATGAGGGATGCGACGTCACGAGACTTGCAGTTTGGCGCTCGACACAGAATGAAAAGTGATTATGATGATGATGCCGAATGAGCGTACGAGAAAATCCAGTACAGTATGAATAGCTCCATATACTTGCATGCCCTACTGCGACCAGACGCGACCACGGCACCGGGCTAGTCTAGTGGGACGCCATGAGTGCAACGACAGTCGTTTACAGGAAATAAGTGACCGTGATGTGTGTAAAGCTCCATTCCAACTGAACTCATGGGACCGTGCCATGTCCAACCACAGGAACAAACTGCTGTGTGCATGGGTCCTTAGAGGTTGAATTTTTTTTAAATCCCCAAAAAATCTATGACCCTTTACAAAAAAAAACCTTCCCTGCCATGTTTCATCTTTCTAGCTCAACCAGTTTTAAAGATCCTGCCCGCTTCACCCCCTTGGAGGTTAAATTCCTATACATAATAAAATACCTCTGGACTGTCACCTTACATGAGCCTCAATGTTAAGTTTCATCTTTCCAGCTGAAGCGGCTTAGAAGGTACGATAAAGCCACTCCTTCCATGCTTCACTCCCTTAAAGAGCTCAAGTGATTTGGAGGATGAGATTATACATTTAAAAATGTTTCAAACCCAATTTCATTCCATAAGCCAGCAAATCACAATGTGGGGAACGTGCCAGGATGTTCAGGGATATGTGAAAATATTCGAATAATGGAGGAAAGAGCTACAGTTGCCTGCAGTGTAAGACAAAATATCAGTCAAAAGTAATTAATAATAATAATAATAATAATAATAATAATAGCACCACGTCTTACTACCCGTTCGGGTTATACGCTTTAAGTACTAATTATGCTAATGGATTAGGAATTGGGAAGGTCGAATTAGATGAAGTGAACCCGCATTGGCGTGGAGGGGGAGTGGAAAACCATTTAGGAAAAACCACCCCCATTTCACCCGACCGAGATTCGAACCTCGATCTCCCCGTTCTCAGCAGTTGAGCTCAACACGACAAGCGCGTTAGCCAACTACGCCACCGAGGCGGGTCAAAAGTAATTAACTCAACAATATAGCAAGGAGCAGTTCTGGTATTCTTCAATATTTGACCGTGAAAAAATTATTTCAACTTCAAACATAAAATAGTTTTATAGTTATAAATAAATTAAATGTGTTAGTTTTATTGTAACTTTTGCTTTTTGAATGTAAAAATAAAACATTTTGCCAAAACTAGTGGCACAATTTATGTAAATGGGCTTCCAAAGGGTATGCAGAAAAAAAGTTGTGAGTCGCTGCCCTAAGGGATTGAATTTTGCTTTAAAAAAAAAAAAACTTTATCAGATATCTAAGACTTGAAAAGAATGTTACTGCTTTTCTGATGAAATTTCAAGATTCCAGGTCAAGAGGTTTTGGAGATATAGTAATGAGTCTGTCTTTATTTTATAAGCTTATATAGACTTTAGAGGTGACGAGATACCTCATACAATATTAATATAAATGTTCTGGTGTAATTTTAGAGAAAGGGAAGGGGCTTGGTGAAAACTCGGTGCCCCCCCCCTCCTCCTAACCCCAATGTAAATGTCCAGGTACGCCAGTGTCACCAACCACATAATTCTGTTAAATAATTTCAAGACTATTACAAACATATACAATTACAAGAATAAGGTAATCACAGAAGCCATAAAAATAATAAAACTCCCTTTAAATAAATCCCCTGGACAAAACAGACAAAGAAATCCTCTTATTAAGATCTCCAACATCAACTTAGGCACAGCTGATTTTCAATTTCCAATAACTAAACATACTGTTCCATCATGATAGATTATTAATTGGCCTAGCCAATAAGTCATTTAGCAATTATAAACAAACAGGATTAGTTTAGGTTTTAATTTTTAAAGGTTTTTCTTTTAAATTTAACATCACATCTTACTATCTGTTCAGGTTATATGGATATGTACTAATTATGCTAATGAGTTAGAGATGAGGAAGGTCGAATTTCTAGGAAGTGTACCCACATTTGAGTGGAGGAAGAATGGGAGACCATTTAAGGAAAACCACCCTCAGTGTGGCTACAAAACATATTTTACAAAATTCCCTGACCTTTCCCCCTTTTCCAGGAAACATTTTTCAATTTTCTCTTAATACTTTTTTCCAGTTTTAATGGTGGATGATGACTTGTTTTATTTATTATTGATCACATATTAAAAAAAAGTTTGTTTCTACTATACATAAACGATTTTATCAGTTATTTTAAAATTTTATTTTGGTATTATTAACTTTTGTTTTAGTGTTTAGTTGCAAAATTAATGGGATATTTTAAACATATTTTTTAATTCCCTGACTTTTCCTTATTTTTAGTTAAATTCCCTGACATTTCCCTGTTTTCCCTGTCATCTAAAAATTCCCTGACTTTTACAGGTTTTCCCTGTCTGTAGCCACCATGACCCGTAATATACCCAACCAGGATTTGAACCCCGATATCCCTGCCAGTGGCAGTCTATTCAGTTGCGAGAGTGACGCCTTAAAGTCTTAGACCACGCGGCCATGCTAATAGGGGTTCAAAGGGTTTGTCTCTCTGCCATTATGTTCCTGTACACAGAAAATTATCGCTCTCTATCAAAATTATTTAGGGGGATCCTAAGGCTTCCACAAATACGTGAACTAATTTTTCAAAATTCAAAATTTTCAAAGAGTTTACTGCGGGTTATCATAAATTGTTACTGTATTTTCAAATCATTTGCAATAATTTCTCAATTTTGTTAAAATGATTTCATTCTTTTAGATAAAATTGTCAACATTTTGTAAATATTTTAAAATTTCACACATCATAAAAAACAAGCATATCTAAGTATAGCCAATGTAATCTGTCTAGACAAGGAGAAGCAGCAATGAAACATAGGATATTGATTAAGAATTTATAAAATAGTGAATTCGATCCATTTCTATTAAAAAAAGAATCTATTTTGTTAAATAGATACATACTTTTAATGGAATGCACTTATATATATAATATGTATGATATTATGTAAAAGTAACGTTTAGCTAGAAGTGAGGGTGCAGTGCAATGTGATTGTGTGCAAGTATTTATTTTTATATTTTTGAGCCAAGCTTCAAATAGATACTCGAAATCGAGATGTAGAGTGAAAGATTCATGGGCTCACATTTTTGCACTTCAAGTAGACGGGAAATTGATGGAGCTATTTTTATTTTTAAAAAAAGCCCTGGTAAATTTTCACATCCAAACCCATTTTTAGAAATATATTTTTCAAACTTTAATCAGCAATGTTTAGATGTATCATAATTATTATTGTTTCTGTTTCTATTACAATAAATTCTAAGGATTGATTTTTTTAACTATTTAAAAACAAGGTTAAAACCAGTTTTTTAAATATATATATATCACTTCATTAAAAAATGAAGATAGTATTAATCCATTTGTATTTTATTAACATAATTAAGTTTTAAAAGTATATATTTATTGAAGCTAAGCTTGACTCTATTAAATACTCTGTAACTATATGAAAATCTTGCTAGAGATTAACTTGAATTAAAAAACTTGAACTCGCAGACCCCTAATATCTATCATGAGATTAAACATGTACATTAAGATTCGGATGAACACCTACTATAAAAGAACAATAAAGTTGTGCACTCTATTGCTTTAAAAATATGCATAGTAACAAAATGTGGTTTTTTGTATTACATTAAACTTGTAAATTTAAAATGAACTATATTAATAAAAAAAGTTACAAGTCTATATTTACTTTTTTACAATAAGACGTAATTCTAATTAAATTTAAAATAAATAAAACATGAAATACAAGAATATATTATTATTATTATTATTAGCACCGCGTCTTACTACCCATTCGGGTTATACGCACTTACGCTAATGTGTAATGGTAGGGTGATTGTGAGATGAAATGAAGGACCTACAGTTTAACGTGGAATCCGAACCACGGTGGAGGCCTGGCATTCCCCACATTCACAAGATGTCTTGTCAGAGGTGAAGGAAGGGTTTGGTAATCAGATAAATCTTTGCCGGGACCGAGGATTGAACCCCGGCCGCCAGCATAGAAGTCTGACACCTTACCCCTAGACCACCAGGTCACCCTACAAGAATATAGTTTTGAAGTTATATTATTATAGAGAATAAGATAATGTTCTCTCATACACGACTAATATTTGTAATACAATAATTGGTACAAAATTTGATATTTTCCAATTAAATCATTTCTAAACTGTTAAGAAGTTCAGTAGCTGCCTGGTAGATTGCTCTGTCTTCGGAAGCGCCTCTCCCTTTCCTCCCCAACCCCTTTTTGGCCTTCACTATCTTTTCATCTTTTTTTTCTGTAAGCCATGCTACTCCCCCTTCCCTTCCAACATTTATTTCCCCTTCAGGTAAAACCCTGGTCTGAACACTAACTGTCTGTCACCTTGTTACTACTATTACCTCCAAACCTTAGTTTTTGAAAATTTTTCTTTTGCTGTATTTGTATGATTATGTTAAAAGTTTATTTATAGAGAAGGCTTGATTCTGTTTACCTTATCAATAATTTGTGTAACAATCTACAGTGTTTCTTTGATTAGAGAAAAACTTTTTGTATAGAAATGGTGTTTTTTATTCAAATGGAAAAAATTTCCTATATTACAATGTTTTTGTCAAAATATATTTTCATGATTAAAAAATGAAAAAATGAAACCTCTAACAGTATTTGTAAAGTAAATTAGGCGTGAAGTGTGTAAATTCTACTTAATTGAAATAAGATAAAATGATTTTTCGACAACTTTGGCCACTTTTTCGGACTCAATTATTTTTTTAAAGATAGTTCCAATTTTTTTAATAATCTATCACCCAGAACATAGTGTGATTTTCACTTTGTTTTTTATATCTTCTGGCAACCAAATGGTGGTACACTTATTTTAATTCTAACCTCTTTATATCATGTATTTAAATAACTAGCGTAAGTATCGAAAGTGAAAACTAGTCACTAAAAAATCAAAATGACAGGGCATTTTTTTTAATATTAGGAAAAAAAAATATGTTTATATATTTCTAAAGTAGGTAGGTTGACCTGTCGTTCTAGAGGTAAGGTGTCAGACTTCTGTGATGGGGCCCGGGGTTCAATCCTCGGTCCCAGCACAGATTTATCTGATTACCAAACCCTTCCTTCACCTCTGACAAGACATCTTGTGAATAGTGGGGAATGCCAGGCCTCCATTGTGGTTCGGATCCCACGTTAAACTGTAGGTCCTTCATTTCATCTCACAATCAACCTACCATTACACATTAGCTTAAGTGTGTACAACCCGAAAGGGTAGTAAGACGTGGTGCTAATAATGATAATGATCTACAGTGGGTAATATATAAACTAAATAAAAATGTCACAATTTATTGTAAATAATTGATTTCCTTAGGTAACTTAGAAAAATTATACTAAGACAGGGATTGGAGTCCTTGTCCTTTGACTTGGGACAACATTCTGATAAAACACCGAGATTACAGCTCGAAACTTCGCAACACTCCTTAGAGTAGAGGTGGGGAAATTTTTCCCCGAGGGCCACATGGACATCTGTAAGGTCTTTAGTGGGCCGCATGTAAATTAACTAAATAACTAAATACAAAAAAAAAAAAGTAGCAAATAAAATCTAATATGCCATAACAAATAAAACGAAGTATGTCAAGTACTCATGTTGATACTTAGCCTACCAAATGTTGATTAATAAATACTCAAATTGCTATCGTTAATGGAATTTATGCAACTGTCCAAAATCCTGCATGAGTTTGTTGAAGTCAGGATTCCGCTTGTTCGTCCTAATTCGCAAAACACTTTGTAGATTTGAGTATGTTAAGAGAATCCTGTTCTTTGCTTTGTTAATGTTCATGCGTGAGAAAGTCTGTTCACAAATATAGGTAGAAGCAAATAACACAAACATCTTTCTGGCAAACGTTTTCAAATTACCAAACTTTTCTTTACAAGTGATGCATACAATTCAGTTAGTTTCATATTCTTAAAAGTCTCCTTCAAAGCATTATCTGCTTGAAGATTGATTAATTCAAACTGGGCTTATTTGATTCTGCTTCAAATTTGAAAGAAAGGGGGTAACTCAAAAAATTGAATTGATCTTCCAAAGATTTAAAATCAGCAAACCACCTTGAAACATTCTTTTTTTAAAGCAGATATCTGCTGACTGTATTTTTCTGAACACGCTTGTTTGACAGCCTGTGTCTGTAAGATGAAAATATGCACAAAGTGTTGTCCTCACATGCTTACACAAAATCCACTCTTACTGTAAACACAAGCTTATGTTCTTACACATGGAACATTATAATCGAGCTTGCTCACTTGTTCACATGTTTAAAAACACGCACTGATTATCTATTTGATTTGACATTCTTGTTAGTAAAATCATGAAAATTTTACAATTGCGTGCGGGCCACATGCAGCCCGCAGGCTGTAGTTTGTTAACCGCTGCCTTAGAGAGCATCTTCATGATAGCTTCTCTTTGGTTGTGTAGCAAGCAACAAAATTGAAAGGATTAGGGGTGGGGGTGGTGGTGGTAGTGGTGGCGGCATGGAGTAAAGGACACTCCGAAAGGGGGACGGAGAGTATAAGAGGGGAGAGAGGGGTTGGTGTTGTTACTGCCCTAGCTACAGCAGCGCAGCTCCGGTGAGGTGTTAGTACATGGTACTACTTGGAGTAGAGCTTTGCCAAACCTCGAGATGTCCATCCGAATCTTAATACATACTCATCCCTTCTCAAGGAGTCATACTAAACATATTTGACCAACAGAAATAGTTCATATTTCTAAGACATGCTAAATAAAATGAGCAATCCCCCTCAGGATATAGCCTATGGAAGCTACTGAGATACAATGTGGGAACAAATAACAGTGTCATGTTATGGAAGGTGAAAATAAATAAATTATATCAATGAGGAAACAAACAAAAAAGTATAATTTGTGATTAAAAAAATGCCCACATTTTATCTTACCTTATGTGACAGTGTACTAATAGAACTAAATTACAAATTGCATTTTAAAACAACACAATATTAATCTAAAACAAAGAATTAATTAATTAATAAATGTCCAATCATATTTAAAATATTTTTACCTGTGTGAGCCTGCAACATATACTCATTTAATGTAACAGGATGAGGAGGGTTAATTTGAATAACTATACCAGCATTTGCCTCAGAAAAATGTAATATCAGGCCCAGTGCTCACCTCTGAAATAGGATTGCTTTTGTTGATGTAATGCAAACTCATCATCATCAACAGACATAGTCCCACTAGAGACCGCAGTCTCAGAATTCCGAAGTAATCTTGTTAACTGAAACACTCCTTGTTGAATGATGGCGTCAAGCTCTTTCTGCATATCCCGCACTAGGTTTGCTTCAGGAAACAGATCCATAAATCTGTAGCTGTGGATAACATAGTCATTGAAAGATAGTACATTCATCTCTTCTTTAATATTTGGTGGAGAGTATTGAAAAAAAATCTCTTTTATTCCATAAACATGTATAATTTTACATCATAATAGGATTATAGTTAACCCTCGATTTTACTGACCTCAATCACACAAACTTTGGATCCAACCACAGGGTTTTTACAGACATATGAAGCATACATTTAAGGAGCTGTCAAGGACTTTTTAGGGACTAAAACTGCTATTTCTCGTACTGCCAAAAGCTAAATACGTCAATAGAAAAAGGAATTATAAACCGTACCAAATTTTAAATAGATGGAAAACCATAACTTTTCTCTTAATTTAATAAACAAATAGGATTATAAAGATAGAAATCTAACTTTATTGTCACTTACTTCAATCTCCTTGGTTTATTGGTTAGTGTAATCATTCTAGATTCAGTATATATTTTAGTATGGCTTGAACAGGAATTTAAGCGCTAAGGTGGATGGGGGCTGAACTAATAGCTATCAGTGGGCATTTTAGTGCAAGACTGTAATTATAAGTGCTTAAAGGGTTGATAGGTATTCAAATATCTTAAAAGAATTATTACAAATGACAGTTTTAGAGTAACTTCATTAAGATTTTTAAATATTGGAAATTAAAGAAAACAACGTTGTATTTCATCGACAGTAGCGCTAATGCATTTGTAAGAGAAGTTAACACTATATCGCCTTGCCCCTATAGAGATCCCAACTTAAAAATGGGCAAAAGTATTTTAAACTTTGAAAAAGAAAATTAAATGCAAAAATTGCACTGATATTTTAAATGTGTATAGTATTACTTTAACTACCAACTTCGTTGTAATGAAAATGAATGAGTAATAAAAAAAAAATACTTGCATTTTTAAACCGCTATTTTTTAACCACAATTTTACAGACTTTTTGATTTTATGGACAATTATTATTCCGCAAAATCGAGAGTTTACTGTATATTAGATCATCTCATCATACTTGGAAATAATTCAATAAATTCAGACAGTCTAGAAAGTTTGAATGAATATTTATTTCTCAGATGACATAAAAATATAATTCATGTTAAAAAGAACTTAAATCTCAATCACGAGTGAAATATTATTTTATATTTCTTAGCATCACATTGAGTTTATTTTTTGCTAAAATTAGTTGATCTTTTAGTCTATATGTACATTTCAATTATTTGTATGTATGTTATCAGATTAATATATATCAATTTTAAAAACATGCTTATTTGGTTTGACATCATTAATTTATCATTGATAGGGTATTCTTATTTTGATTAGTTGTTTTATTTAATTAAATTTATAGTGTATGTCATACAATATGAAAATGCTGCAACCAATTGTACTAATTCACTGGTTGACAAAATTGTATGTTATACATATTAGGTTGATTTAGAGCCATAGTGTCATAGGAACAAAGATAGTGGTAATTTGCCAAGTTTATGACAAATATTGTGAAATTGGCACTATGAATGCTTTGAAAGATAGTTTTAAAAAAATAGAGAGCCGATCAATTTGAGTTATAATTATAGTGCAGAAAATGATAGTAGCATCTAAAAGTTGGTTAAAGGAAGTATTATAAACCTCTTTTACACATTTTATATAAAATAGGGCTAGGACCCTTGAATCCCTTGAATCATTAAGGATATTAGAGATTCAAGGATTCAAAAAAAATTCTGATACAAAACTCAAATCCTTAAAAAAAATAAATTCAAGTGAATATTGTTTTAGAACTTTAATACTGGTTATTATTGGGTCAGAATTAGTTATAATTATAGGATGAACTTAACAACCAGACCGCAAACCTAAAATTTAACACTAAAATTAAAGTATGAATGGATTATAAGAAAGAATGTTAACATTTAGTTACTATTTGTATTTTCTATTGTTCCATTATATTTACATTTCTTCTTATGTTCATATTTCCAAGATTAAGATTCAGATTCAAATTAGAAATTCTAAGGTAAGTTGGAGATTCATATTTGAGTCAGATTCATAATAAAATAATGGATTTGACCCAATTCTAATATAAAGGTACTATACATTTTTCAAGTTACTAAAATTACCTTACCAAAAATAGTAACTATAAATATTTTCACACCCCTAATCATGAAAACACTTCAAAACTAAAGGGAATTTAACCACACAAAAAAAAGTAAAGAGCAGTTTTACATCATGAAAAAACAGGATGAGACAAATGAAAGTCAAACTAAATTGGGATAATGTTGGAAGAATATTCTCACTATATGCTTGTATGTTAAAGGGAACACACTATTCTGTGCTTCAATACAATTGTAGAATGAAGATGTAGAATTTATTTGTTTTTGTAGTCAAGTCTGGTCGGACCCGTTAATAGTTTGGTAACACTTACTGTTGGTCCACAAGGCCTACACACTTACACCTCAAAGTTAACAATTAAAAAACACGTAATTATGAAAGTTCAGGGTACATCAGTGTCCTTCTTCAGCAGAAAAGAGTAAAACACAGACAGGACTATGGCTGCCTGACTAGAGGGTAATCGAGATGGAAGAAAGCAACGCTATACAATTAAGTAGTTAAATGTGTACTTTATAATGTTGCTTTATTCCATCTGGATTCACTTGAATGTACACTTTATTTGTACTATTGGCAACACAAAGCCACAACCGAGCTGCTGGTGGCTGTGATATAAACAATAGCTCTAAGTAGGTTATATCCTTAAGTTCATTACAGACTCTGATTTAAGCAATGAGTGCAGAATGTCCCTGAGCACAGGACTATCAATGGAGAGCTCAGCGGTAGAGCATTGGCAGGCTAGGCCAAAGGTTCTGGGTTCAATTCATGTGTCCAGGTGTCATTTTTCAATCCATTTAATTATGGATGAAATATGGCTCATTTACATAGTTATTATCATTCATCCCCAAAGCTTCACTTTTCAGAAATACTTAATTCAAAGTTCTTACAGACATATGAAACATAAATTTAAGGACTTTTCAAGCCCTTTTTAAGGACTAAAACTGATATTTCCCGTACTGCCAAAAGCTAAACACGTCAATAAAAACATTATAAAATGTACCAAATATTAAATAGATGGAAAACAATAGCTCTTTACTAAATTTAATGAACAGATAAGACTATAAAAATAGTAATCTAACTTTGTCACTTACGTCACTCTCCTGGGTTTATTGGTTAGTGCAGTCATTATAGATTCATTATTATTATTATTATTATTATTATTATTTAGCACCGCGTCTTACTACCCGTTCGGGTTATACGCTTAAGTACTAATTACTCTAATGGATTAGGAATTGGGAAGGTTGAATTAAAGGAAATGAACCCGCATTTGTGTGGAGGGAGAGTGGAAAACCATTTAGGAAAAACCACCCCCAGTTCACCCGACCGAGATTCGAACCTCGATCTCCCCGTCCTCAGCAGTCGGGCTCAACACAACAAGCGCGTTAGCCAACTACGCCACAGAGGCGGGTTTATAGATTCAGTTTATATTGTAGTATGGTTAGAACAGGAATTTAAGCGCTAAGATAGACGGGAGATGAACTAATAGCTATAGGCGGGCATTTTAGTGCAAAACTGTAATTATAAGTACTTGAAGTGTTCATAGGTAGTCAAAGATCTTAAAAGAATTATTAAAAATGACGATTTTAAAGTTACTTATAAAAAAATTAATTGAGATTTTTAAATATAGGAAATTAAAGAAAACAACAGTGTATTACATCGACAGTAGTGCTATGTGTTTGTCAGAGAAGTTAACACTTTTTCCCATTACCCGCATATAAAGCCCATCACATGGATGCGACTATCTCTGAGTTGATGACGTGATAACAATTTAAATAAAAGAAGCGGGAAGCGCAGCTAAGAGTAAAGTAAACAACATACAACAGCTGACGCTTGATCTAAGAGGATGCGTTAAAAATTTCACGCCACAATCTTTGCAGTCATTCTTCAAAACCATTTCAAAAATACATATAGAAACTTGGAAATTCTAGTACTTTTCAAGGCCCAGAGCAATTTAAGGACTTTTCCAGCCCTTGAACAGAGACACATTAAATTCCAGGTCTTTCAAGGATCGTACAAACCTTGTTAATTGTATGGCATTACTTCTTTCATAATACATTTTTATTGAGGAGAAGTTTTTTTCAATTACATTATGCCTTTATAGATCATTAACAAACCCTCCTTAGCTCAGTCGGTAGTGTGTTTGTCTAATGAGCTAAGGGTCCCAAGTTTGATTACCAGCATGGATGAAAAATTTATTAATGGTGAAATGTGGGTGATGAAATAACAGGCGGGGGACTGGATGTTGTGCCTGTTCTAGTCTTAAGTTAGATTATATGGCCTAGCAAGCTGATAGTGGAAAATATATGGCTTGAATAAAAAACTGACCCATAGACTAAAAACAGTAATGGATGTAAATTAAAGATCATTATCAAACAATAAGAACCATTATTTAAAATTATGAACAATGTGTTTGTATAATCTGTCTATGAACGTTAAGATCAAGTATTTTTCTTCTGCTAAACCAGAGCTTAATATGTAACCATGACATTTGTGGTGAATATAAACAAATATTCTGATATTCATTTATATTGAAACTTACCTAAACCACAAATAAAGATCCAAAACATCAAATACAGCCTCTAGATGAACCAAATCAATGATAGTTTTAGGCAATGTGAAGGGCCAGCCAATATTTCGACAAAGCCAGTCAAATGTAAGTGCTTGATTTCGGCTGTACTGACGAGCAAACTAAGGTAAGAGATGAAAAGTAAATTAGAATAAATAAACAAATTAAATTAATTAAAATTTCTATAAATATTTAAACAACAAAGCATTATTTCAAAGGTGAAAAACTACTTAGTAAGAAGTTCTATCAAAATATCTGGCTAATGTTATGTTGTTATTATTTTTATAAATCTCTATGGTTGACCCATATATACAGGTGTAAATGATAACAACATTCGTGATGTATATCAAGTAGAATCTATAAAATGAAGAGATCTAGACACCACCAATTTCTTCCGCTTCAATAACAATCTCGGAGGGATGCTCCTAATATAAGTACTGGTAAATATCTAAATATTTTGTTATTGTGACTGACATTTTCTCATTTACTGAGTAGTTTTACTCCTTACTCTCCTTCTCATGACCTTGACACTCACACATTTCGCAAGTAGAAAACTAACTATGAGAAGGTGATTTTATGAGGGTTGATCTATGTACATTATATTACAAATGTGTTCACTATCGTGTCGCTGCACATTGAATGGCATGCTGGATAATACAAGTTTTACTGGACCTTATTAAGCCTATCCTATTATTTCAGGAATATGTTTATTTTATTTATGAAATTATATTAAAATTAATACTGCCACGAGATTTCACCAATAACTAGAAAATGATTTAAGAGTAATCACTAAATTTACTTAAAATAGGTATGTCTAGCCAAATTGGCCTAGTACAACTTTTATAAATTGTATATTTTCAATCAAGAATTTTTTGTTCAATATAAATAAATTCTAAACATAAATTCTAAGATTGATTAAAAAAGTTCTTAAATAAAATATTTATGGTATGAATTTTAATAACTTACACAATAAGACATCAAGATATTCAAGTTAATTTGAATAAATTAAAGTGAGCCATAGTATTGTCCATAAGAGTACCATAAACATTTCTTAACTGAGCCAGTGTGTCCAGTTACCTCTGACAAAAGTGTTGTTGAACTCCAAAAATATTAGTTTATCCAAATGTTACTATTTATGATTCACAAGCAAATAGATACCATTCCAAATAATTACACTAACACAGTAGCCGTGGCTTTATGCAAATAAGTGTGATAGTTAATTTTGTGTATAATTTGGTATTTAAAAGCTACTTTTTTCATTATTTGGTGCTATACATATGTTTTCCTGCCTTAAATATAATCAGGGCCAAATATTACCATCAATTTATATGTATCATAGTGTGGTTAGGTTATTTAATGGTGTTCATTGTGTTAAAGTAATTGTAAAATAAGAGTGAAGTTTCAGGTATCCATATACTTAACGGAAGCTAAGGTTAATTTAACTTATAATATGTTAACAATATCCTTAATGAATATTAAATACAAATATTACATTAGTAAATCGACCTTTTATTGAAACTTGTTTTATATTAATTTTCTCCCAGCTCAATTTTCGGAAACATCCAATTTCCCTTTATTTCCCCCAAAGTTCGAGATCCCACCCAGAGCTATTTTTAAAAAAACCAACCACTTTTGGATTATATTGGTTTTTTTTATCGTTTTTTGGGGGGTAAGGGGGTCTAATTTAATTCATTATGTTTGCTATTTGATTCAACCAAACAAGCAATATAGTAATTATTTGGGATCAAATGAAATATATTTTAATTGTGATATAGTAAGGAAAGGAGTAATAAGAGACATAATAAATGAAAACAATAGTGCAACAATGTAATTCCAGGCAACAATACTGTATAATAAGCTAGCAGGTTGAATTTAAAAATATATATATTTGTTAAGAAGGAATAGAAAGAGGTTTGAAGAAGGGGAGGGGCTGAAGAGACCAGGCATCGAGTTACTGGCAAGTCAGCTACAAATGTGATTTGTTGCTTTATTTAATTGAATATTACATTATAAGGAAAATATGTATCAAAAATATTATATCACATAAAACCAATATACCAGCGGTTCCCAAACTGCGATTCGTGAATCCCCTAGGGGTTTGTGCAACTCACATGTTTGTGAAAGGGGTTCACGAGTTGAGAGAGTTTGGGAACCAATGCAATAGACAGGAGACAACAAAATTTTTCTAAAGGGTGTGTTTTATTAAAACATTGTAGTAGGGGTGTGTAAAGTCCATTTTTTTAATTCAAAGCGAATTCAAATCCAATATTTGAGATATCCTTTTTTAAGTTTGAATATTTTTTGTTGGTTGTTTTGTGTTTTAAAGATATCATATTGTTGCTATTTATATATGCCCAAAAATGTATTGGAAAATATTCAACTGCATGATAATTTGAGATGTTTCATTTTATTCTAATGAATCCAGTTATTACAAATTATAATTCTATTAATTTTTTTTTCAAACTCATATTAATTATTAACAGCTCAAAATGGCAATAAATGAGCATAAATTGAGTATTTTGACTGTCAATATATTCAATGGTGAAGCTTCATAATTTGTGAAGCCAGAATTTTTTTTTTTTTTTCAAGCAAAGTCAAAGCTGATATTTGTTTCGAAATCAAGTTGAAGTTTCAAAATTTAACACACCCCTACATGGTAGTAAAAGATCTGGTACTAATAAGAGAATGTTTTAAGCTTAAATTGTATGTGTATGTTCTTTAAAATATTTATTATATTTGGAAAAAGGTACAGGAAAGGTGGATAGAAACATATAAAAGAAACAAACACAATATGGCTTTTACAATGAAAAGAAGAACACAGTTCACACTTTACACTGCTGCCATTGGGCAAAGAGGTAATGGTTGCCTCTTGAAGAAAATCGATCGTTACCCTCCAGTCCCCCGACCTAAGTTTCATTCTATCGGAACTCATCAGCGAGGAGTGTGAAACACCCAACATAACCCATTATAAAGAGAAACCAAAACACACAAAAGGGAGGAAAAGGGAAATGCTAATGGTTGATAGGACACTTGGATGAAAACATTTAAAAGGAACATATAACACAAAGAACAAACACAGGAAATTGACAGAGGATGAGAATATATAGAATATATAACTTTAAAGAAAACATCTTTTCACTTTTTGAGGTAATTGTATTATATTTGGAAGAAGGTCTGAAGAGGTGGATAGAAACATATAAAATGGCACCAAAAAGTGTGAACTGTGTTGTTCTTTTTCATTGTAAAGGCCATATTGTGTTCGACCCCCTTTTATATGTTTCTATCCACCTTTCCTGTACCTTCTTCCAAATATAATAAAATTACCTCAAAAAGTGAGAAGAGGATTTTCTTTAAAGTATCTATTAACATTTGTTTAGTCTAGGCCTACGTTAAGATTGTTTAGTTTGATTTTTAATCCCCCTGCAACATATTTATTTAAAGTAATTAACCATATTTTAGCTATCGAAAGGGAAATAGGTTAATCACATTCAAAACTCAATCAGACAATTGCTTTCCAGGCAAAATACAGTAAGTTGGTATTTTAAGTAAAACCAAGATATTTTTTTAAAATAAAACCTGTGTGGGATTTTATGGGCTGGGTGGAATTATAAAAAACCTTATCTGAATGCAAAATAATCAACAGGAGGGTAAAATGGAAGAAAAGAGGTGGATGGCTCTGCCAACAGCTTACCTAGTCAAGTAGTCTTTACTTCAAACTTTGGTTTAAATTAGGAGGGATAGCCAACACACTTACCTTGGTGATACTGGAGTAGAAATTGTTTATATAGAACACCAAAAAACACACAAACACATTTTTAAGAACAAACTTTCACTTTCAGCGATGAAGCTGTCTGTGACAGTGAACACTTGTCCTTAAAAATGTGTTTGTGTTTTCTTTTAGTGTTATATCTAAGGAACCCAGGACCCTTGGCTTATCAATAATGCTTGACCACTTAGCAATCTAAGATCTGTCCCCCCTTCTCAGGGAAATTCATCACAGGGCTGTGGAGTCGGTATGTCAAGCCTTTGACTCCGATTCTTCTATTTTTCTATTATTTAACTCATTCAGAAGTGGATAAAATATATTAATTAGTAGTAAAAAATTCACTGCAGTAAAATTCTACAATAAAGATTACTTTATGTGAAGTTTCTTTCGCATTGTGAATTTATGTTTAAATAAATTTGTCAATCAAAATTACAAATATTTGTCTTAAATATTAAAAGAGTATAGGATATTACCGTATATCTGTGTTTCTAAGATGCACTTTTTATGCAATTTAAACATATATTAAAGCAGAGTGCTTCTTAGAATCAATGGTGTCTTAGAATCGCAGTTATTTTCAATTTTTCCCGCGCTTTGCACAAGGCACCGCACATTTTATTTTTATGCAGAAGCCCCACCTACTGGTTTGACCACTAGCACATTCTTCAATTCCATTGGAGAATAAAGTGACTCTGGTATTGATTCAGATGCAGATATCGACGACTCAGAGAGAATCAGACTGATAATGATTCAGAAGGAAGTGATACAACCTACTTATAAATACGGTACTGCCTGTATTGTGTTGTTAATAAATTGAATGCTGTAATAAAAAGATTTCTTAGAAATAAGATACCTTTTTGCTTTTTTCTGTTGGTGGTACTGAAAAATTAAAGTGTGTCTTACAAACGATGGCATCTTAGAATCGAAGATATACTGTATTGTAATATTATAAGTTTTTATTTTGAAACTTAAGTCGGAGTTGGTACATTTTTACCAAATCTGACTTCACCCAAAATTGCTTCTGTAATCAACTCTGAGAGCCCTGATTCTTCACTCATATTTTAATGCTGAGTCTATGATCAACAAGTGGATTTCATCGGCTCCATTGGAGCTATCATTGAATCACAGCCATCATAAACTCAGTGGTTGGCTTTATTCTGCCGCCTGTACAATATTTATCTGTATAGGATTAGTGATGTATATGAAGATAAAAAAAATCTTAGGTTACAGATAAAGCCTTCATTGACATATTTCAATCAGTTAGTTAAATGTTTCCATATTTATATTATTTGCTAATCATGTACAATTAATTTAAATATTGTACAAGCAGCAAAATAATTAATCTTAGTGGAGTTATAAAGCACTAGTTTAAATATCCATTGCATGGCTACCCCTGGCAACACTTTAATTTTCTTTAAACAGACAGAAAAAAACCTCTTAATTTTTTTATTTTGCCCCAGTTTTTAATTAATTTAAAGAAATCTAACCCAAATATTAAAATTCCATCTTTGAGGAGCACATGTTCGTTTATAGGTTTACTAGTTTTAAAATTTCAGACCTCTGTGTGCAAGAGATATCGCACAACCCTCGTAAGAAACAAACACACAAACTCTCTATTTTACTAACATATATTAAAGGAATAAAGATACCTCTTTTGTGATTGATCCTACTCAAAAGTGGTCTAAGAAACATATTTTAAAGTTTTTTTGGGGGGGTTAACAAACAGTGGTAAGTACTGTAAATAAGTTATTCCCTAAATAAATTTTCCATCATACATTTATATCGATTGAATGCATCACTGAGCCTAAAGTGAAAACATCAAAAGTCAATTTCATCTTAAAGTAACTTTGTGCTTTTGATGACTTTTTAAACTTGTTTACTAAACTGACCTTAAGAAACATTGTGCAGACAAAAGGCATCTTTTTATTGATAGGAGCACAACAGAAGACGTAGCGGGCTCGAAGTGGTAAAGGTACATGTTGGATCATGTCTGCTAGAAACTTGAAGTCCTCTATGTTGCACATAAAGTACAAGGAATCATCCACTGTTGAAAGGGTCACAAAAATGTCCTGGAAAAGATGAAAAAGCTTAATGCAAGGATCGCAAACTCAAAGCCTGTGGGCCGCATGTCTGACCAACCCGCTTGTCTACAATGCTGTTCTATTAATATCCATCCTGTAGTTATAAATGCACAAAAAACATGATGGTTTAATTTCAGTGTTTATATAATTAAAAAAAAAACTATTTCAATTTGTGGTATTTTTGAGTGCTAACATTTCAAATACTTGAGTGGAGGCATTTTTATTTACATAGTTCAATAAATACTGCTAAAAGTAATTCACTAGCCCACATAAACATCTGGGAAAATCTCAGTTTGTATATATTTTAAATAAACATTAATAATTTTAAATATTTAGCACCAAATAGCTGGTATAGAACTGCAACGGTGGGCATGCAGATTAAATGTCATGTTCTTCTGGTTTATTTGGTCATTTTCAGGAAGATCAGTGTTTGAATTCCAGCCAAATGCACATAGGGTAGTTTTTCCTAGATGGTTTCCCACTTTCCCTTTATTTAAATGTGGTTAAATTTCTTCTAAATTATATCTTTATTATCCCTTACCCGCTAGCGTAATTAAAATGTGCATTGTTTCGACAGGTAGTAAGAGGCGCGGCAAAAACTAAAGTAAAGAATGTATTTACGTAAACATGTTTATAAACACAACATGTCCAGAATTTGTGAATCCAGCCCTTCGGCCAATTTCTGTTTGAGACCTATGTCTTAGTGGATACAACTGAACATGAACATTAGTTTATTAGTAAAATGATATCCGAACAAGGAGTTAAATTCTTGCAGCAATACAAGAAGAGAAAAGACTTCTTCCTTACATCAAAACCGGAACACTTGTAACAACCCCCTTATGAGAGTGAACATGATTAGTAATACTGTATATTAGTTTTAACACAACTCAATATTGTTTATCAAGATGGCATCTGAAAATAAAAACAAGCAGTTCAGTGAATATGAATTAGGAACAAATGTTGCTAAATCAATACTGTTTATTATTTTCAGTTTAACAATTAGGAATGGAACCTTTAAATCTTTCACTCTTCAAATTTTTGGGTTATTCCATTTTTTGAGGATTCAAGAAAATATTGGATCCAAGGTTCAAAATGTTTTTGTTTTTTTTAAATTTTGAATTGAAACTTGTTTTGCCCAAAATGGGTTGTGGCAAATTTATTTAACACTCAACTGAATTTATAAATGTATGTGTTACAATGACTGCATTATATAAAAAATTAAGAATTTATATGTATTTAACACATGTTCTAAGATTTGAATTTGTAAAATAGTGGTTTTAATCCATTGCTAATAAAATATTGAGGGAAGCAAGAGGAAGTAAACAGATAGCTACAGGAGTGGAATGAGGAAGATAGAGTTAGGAATGAAATTTAGCATGGCAAAGTGTGAAGGGATGGTAAAGACAAAGGAAGAGGATATGCCCTAGACAAGCTATAAAGTTGAATGGAATAGAGAGGATCTAATAAGAAGGCAGGGGAGTTGTTCTCTAGGTTTGTAAGAGGGAAGTGCCCTTGAAGTGTAAGGAAATGTTGTACAGGGCGTACTTTGTACCCAATGTCACATATACAGCAGAAACATGGACACTGAATTTGAGAAAAGTAAAGACCATGGGAATGAAGTTTATGAGTAGAATGTTAGCTGTCACGAGGAGAACAAGATTAGGAATTAAGTTATTTAGAAAAGAGTGGGGGTACAGGGAGTACATGGAATAGTAGAGGAAGCAAGACTGAGATGGTATGGGCAGGTAATGAGGATGGAGAAGGAAAGCATACCAAAGAGAATGAGGGAGATGAAGTATGTAAAGACTGTAAGGAAGACCAAGAAAGAGATGCAAGTGTGTCAGTGAGAAGAGAAGATTAAATAAGTTAGAATGGTGGAAGGAAATACGAAGAGGGAGGCATTTTACTAAACTGAGCTAGTCACAAGCTGGAAACAGTTGATGGTAATGTTGAGGATGGTGATGATTTTATTATTCAAACATTATAGCTATTTGATTGGCGTCTGCAGTTAAAATTATGTTTGAGCCCTCAAATCCTTCAAATCCCTTAGTATCTAAAAGATCAAAAAATTAACAATGACAATATAATTATGTTATTCTCAAACTTAAGATATTTAAAACTTGTATTACTAATCTGTAAATTTAAAAATGACACTTGTACCCGGGAATTGAACCTGGGACCTGAGGCTTGGCACGCCACTGAGCTACTCATTGAGCTATCCAGGAATCGTCAAAGTGCCTAGGGACCTTCTTCACTCATCTCATGGGAAATAGTGTGTGTGTATGGCCACTTAATATGTAATTATTGTTTGGTCCAAGCTACAAAAATTGTTTGATAAAATAAATAGGTGTAATCAAAGTTAGGGTCAATCATGTCAATGCTGAATAGGCCAATCACCGGTTCTGATAGTTTGGTTTATTTGATTTTTCTCTTTTCTCTTGTAACCCTCCTGAGGGAAATAATAGGCAAGGAATTACAAGAGAACAATGGTTTTATTCAAGAAAACATTAACCTGTTTTAAACAATAATAATATGTACATCATTGTGACTAGAAACTCGCCATCTGGCGGTTTTCAAGTGGAATAATTAGAAATTTCAGAAAAGTTAACGAACAATAGCCAAAAATTAAGTTTCGACACAATCCAAATCCTAAATGTCCTACCCCGTTGCGACAGCTATTGTACTCTAATACAGTTTTAAATATCATAAAATAAAATATTAATCTTTAAGAGCTCTGCCATCTTGTGGCAACAATATGTACCATAAAATAATTAAAGTTTCAGAGATTATAAAACATAATCTATTATTAAGAGCTCTACCATCTCATAGCAATAATATGTACTATAAAGTAATATAAGTTATGAGACATAATAGTGAATTTTTTTGGTGGTATCTCATGACAAAAAAATATATTCTAGTGCAACTAAAGAACAATACTAAATATTTAAGTGCTCTGACATCTCATAACAAAATATATATTAATACGATTAAAGTTATAAAGCAAAATACTGAATTTTAAAGTGTGCTGGCATCTCATGACAACAAAATATATTTTAATACGACTAAAGTTATAAAGCACAATACTAAATTTTTAAGTGTTCTGCCTTCTCATGACAATTAAATGTATTTTAATATGACTAAAGTTATTAAGCACAATACTAAATATTTTTACGTGCTCTGCCTTCTCAAACCATTTAGTTAATTTTACCAAACAATTATTTACTCGGTAAACGACGCCAACTACCCATCAGCAAGATAGTCATAGCCTACGGGAGAGCGCAATGAAACGCTAGCCGCCAAGCAGCGAAACAGAAGTTACTTTAAAGATCGAAGGAAATATTAGTTTCCCCAATAGACAAAATTTTATTTGAAACGTAGCTACACATTGGCCCAATAATAATAGAAAACCCCCATTCCATTACAGCAATTTAAAATTATAAGTCCAAATTAATAATTTTGAAAAGCGTCCATAATTTAGCCAAAAGGGAATTTTGAAAAAGCCTAAGTTAAGCCCTAGCTTAAATAGCATTGCTCACCTCGTTCAAAGCCAATGATACAATCAAAACACCACCATGTATAGCGACTACACAAGATCACATGTCCATGGAGAGTAGGGGAGGAAAAGAAGAGGGGGGAGGGAGAAGAAGGGAAGAGATTTAAAAGCGCATGGAAAGATTACGAGCATTCGGGGAACTAGTAGAATGCACTATAACAGTCCAAACGGAAGAGATAATAATAAGTACACGGAGCTGCCTTCACTTGTTTTTCTTGGGCAGGGCCTTTTTTTGCTTGCGGAGAGTTATTTCACACCTCCTTTCAGTCAGTTAGATAG
Organism: Timema monikensis; assembly: GCA_902151445.1. Lineage (NCBI taxonomy): Eukaryota > Metazoa > Arthropoda > Insecta > Phasmatodea > Timematidae > Timema > Timema monikensis. The sequence goes on from CABFVZ010003182.1 coordinate 37,680, forward strand.
TGTGTTAGAGGGAGGAGTTCCCGGCCAAGCGTGTTGGAGGGTGAGTATTATGCCATTTGATTGAACTGTTACTTGTAGCTTGCAAAAAAATATTACAAAGATAATATATATTAATGATACTAAAAAATAAACACTTCAAATGGGCCATTTTTATCTTGTTCAGTATAGTAGGTTTGCTTATAGAATAAGAAATAATAAGACTTAAAAATGAATATAGTAATATTGTTTTTATGTAAATAAAATGGATTGAATCATTAAAAAGTTCGATGACAATTATAAAAAAAATTGATAAAATTCTGATGAAAAATTAAGTTTATAAGATTTGCTGTATGACCATTTTTTCCTAATTAAGATATAAGATGTAGAATAAAAATTGATTTAAAATACAATAACAATTATAAATTTTTAAATAAATAAATGACATAAAATGATTTGTAAAGATTGACTAATGGTTGGGAAATGAGAATAAAGAATTTAGTATTTTCAAAATAATTAATAGAATAAGTACTATATTATAATTAATTATAATAAAAAATATTACCTCATTGTACACTTTAGTTGTTAAAAGTGTATCAGTGTGGCATGTAAGAAACAGTATTCACAATATTTAATTAAAGTCACATGTAAATTAAAGTTATAAATTTATAAACATTAAACATGTTGATAAACAATTATAATAAAACAGAAGAATGTAAATTAATGGTTAAAAAGTAAAATAGAAGAGACTAGCAAATCATGAAGTAATAATTATTATTAAGGATGTGTTTGCATACATTTTTCCTTTGAAATGGTGTAATTCAAAGTCCTATAATGAATATATTCCCATCCTCCTTGATGTTAAATGATGCCAAAAACCAGCTGTTAAATTTTAACTCTCAACATGTTTCGGTATATTATAGTACCATCATCAGGATTCCAAATGACAAAAAATAAAGGAAGATTAGATTTTATAAAATGTATAAGTTGAATTTAATGAATTAATTTGAAATTGAAATGATGTATATGTTGAATAAAATTAGGTAAATATGAATTTCAAACTTGAACAGTCAAACTTACATATCTTCGAAGCACAGATGTTTATTCTTAAATCATAATTGCTAAACTCACTGGGAGTGTCCACATGCATGGTTTATTTATAATCTATTGTAGGAAAGAATTGGAAACTAGTATAAAGTTCAATAAAAATATATACCATGGTTTACATTGTTTTAGGTGTGGAGTGTTGAAAATATTAAAACGTTACTAAAATAATTAGTGGTGATACATAAAAACAATATAAGTATATTCATTTTCAAAGTCTTATTATTTCTTATTGCAACACTCCTTACCAAAATACTATTTTAGATTACATTTTAAATTTCATGGAATTTAACTAGCATAATTAATTTTAAAATAATTTAGTAAGTATCAATAATTGATGAATAAATTTAAGTATTAAAATAAAGTAGAGATGGGTTGAATCAACTATTTTACAAATCCAAATCTCCAATTTACCTATGAATCCCAAATCTCAAATCTAAATCTTGGAAAAATTTATGAACATAAGAGGAAATAAAAAAATTATGGAATAATATAAAATAGAAATAGTAACTAAATTTAAACATTCTTTCTTATAATCCATTCATTATAACATTCATACATTCAGTTAAGTGTTAAATTACTGGCCTGGGGTCTGGTTATTAAGTTCATCCTATAATTATAATTGGTTCTGAACCACCAATAAGCCATATTAGAGCTCTAAAACAATTATCACTTGAAAGATTGAGTAAGGATTTAAGTCTCAAATCCAAAATTTTCTCGAATCCTTGAATCTTGAATACCCAAGGATTCTAAGAATTTGAAGAATCTGTGATGTAGTTTTGAAACCTCCAACAGTTATTTCATTTCTTTAACCTCTATTGTATCTTACCCAGCATAATGACATTGATTTTTCTGTCCTTATTAGTATTTAAAATCATATTTTAATGTAAATATTTTCATTTTTTATTTTCAGTTATTTTAAATTGAATTCATATTTTCAAAACAACAGCCATATTTCTATTTTCTTTCTTTTAGCTGCACGTGTCCAAAGCATGGTTTATTTCAGGGTTGTATTACGCAGTATTTCAGAGCAGGTGCATAGTTAAGCCATGCCTATTTTTAGTTTTCGCGCTCAGATTGAATAACCCCATTGGTAGATGGAAGGAAATCAAGTAGTGACCTGGGTTTGAGAGAACAAAACTATGGGGAATACAGACCCAAGCCTTGAAAGACAGTATAGTTTTGAATTGGTCTTCCCCGCTGAATCACGATGTGGAACAGACATATTTTGAACTATTGTTATAAAATGTATATTGTCAACATGTTTTAGTGTTAAATGGTGTAACAAACAATATGTATACATTTAAATAAATATCAACAAGTGAACAAGTATTTTTCTTAAAGTAACTTCCTATCAATGCAGTTCAGTATGACATAGCTAAAAGACAACCGAGGAGAGCTTCCCAGACGACAACCTTACGCGGGATGATAAATGATGTCGTTACACCAATTTTAGCTTCTCTTGAATCTTCCCCAGTTTTGGCTTCCCTTGAATTATCCCCAGTTGTAGCTTACCTTGAATCTTCTCCAGTATTTAATACCCTTGACTCATTCCCAGTTATTGGCTACTCTTGAATCTTCTCCAGTATTTAATACCCTTGAATCCTCCCCAGTTTTAGCTTCCCTTGAATCTTCTCCAGTATTTAATACCCTTGCCTCATTCCCAGTTTTGGCTTCCCTGGAATCCTCCCCAGTTTTATCTCCCCTTGAATCTTCACCAGTTTTATCTTCCCAAGTTTTTAATCCCCTTGACTCTTTTCTATTCATACAAAGTTTTACCTGCTTTTTCTTGAATAGATGGTTGTTCAAACTTCGCTATTATCTTGGTTTTAAGTGTTTGTTTTTTAACTCTTATCAATAAGATTAATTATTTTGACCTAAAGCTTTAAATACACGGTGACCTGGTGGTCTAGGGGTAAGGTGTCGGACTTCTATGCTGGCGGCCGGGGTTCGATCCTCGGTCCCGGCAAAGATTTATCTGATTACCAAACCCTTCCTTCACCTCTGACAAGACATCTTGTGAATGTGAGGAATGCCAGGCCTCCACCGTGGTTCGGATTCCACGTTAAACTGTAGGTCCTTCATTTCATCTCACAATCACCCTACCATTACACATTAGCGTAAGTGCGTATAACCCGAACGGGTAGTAAGACGCGGTGCTATTAATAATAATAATAATAATAATAATA
>CABFVZ010003182.1:40957-68576 GCA_902151445.1 Timema monikensis
CCAAACCCTTCCTTCACCTCTGACAAGACATCTTGTGAATGTGGGGAATGCCAGGCCTCCACCGTGGTTCGGATTCCACGTTAAACTGTAGGTCCTTCATTTCATCTCACAATCACCCTACCATTACACATTAGCGTAAGTGCGTATAACCCGAATGGGTAGTAAGACGCGGTGCTAATAATAATAATAATAATAATAATAATAATAATTTAAATACACACTAAGTTAAGCAATTAATGTGAGTGATTTGGAGAGCCAAGTAAATTAGATGTAAAACTGAAATATGTATAAAGATAACATACCATAAGGTTGGATAGTGTGGAATTAGGCAGATGGTAAGCATAGAGCTCTATTTGCTCAGCAGTGGGGTGTAAGCCAGCCTTGATGATAGGTTCAGGTTGCTGTGAAAGCAAACTTTGTAGAGTGGACAAATCTTCAGGCTTAAATGTTGTCACATAGCCCTGGAATACAAAACATGAGAGAGAAGTGTTTTAGTACAGTCCCATTCCCACCCTCACCTACTATAGAAAATTTGATTGTAAATGATCAGAGGTAGGTACAGAACGAATTGAAAAAAAACTTCTAAGGTAGAATTGCATCTTAAAAATAAAATTCTAAATAATTGTGTTTTCCTGTGTTTGTCATTTATGCTATACATTTTTTTTTTAATGTTCCTATCTATGTGTCCTATCATTCTTTACAATTTTCCTTTTTCTCCCTTTTGTGTTTATTTGGTTTTCTCTTTTAGGAAGTTGTGTTGCACGTTTCACACTCCTCCCTGATGAGTTCAGATAGAATGAAACCTAGGTCGGGGGATTGGGCGGCGACGATCAATTTTCTTTAAGAGGCAACCATTACCTCTTTGTCCCATGGCAGCAGTGTAAAGTGTGAACTGTATTCTTCTTTTCATTGTAAAGGCCATATTGTGTTCGACCCTTTTATATGTTTCTGTCCACCTTTCCTGTACCGTCTTCCAAATATAATAAAATGACAAAAAAAAAAAAGTTTAACTTATTTAAACCATTAGCTTATCAAGAAAATTATGTTGAAATTTATGAAACAATTTGTTTATTTTGAAAAAAAAAATAAAAAAATAAAAAATCCTAAACGTTCTTAATGTTTTGAGGTGAATAGAACATGGAGAAAGTCACTTTTAAAATTAACTGTACATGACTAGCAGAGCTTCAGTGCAGATACAACCATATCAGATATCATATTCGCAAATTTTGAATAATTACACCTGGACACGAGTTCAATTCCTGTGTCTAGGTGTCATTTTTAAATTACAAATATGAATAGAATTTGTTCTTACTTCTTTGTGTTTTTATGAGAACCATATGTTTAATGTTTTACAGAGGTGTTAATTTAATACAGTACTGTATATTTTTACTTTGAGTCACTTGGGTGGCTTTATTAAATACACTTAACAGTTCATTTTTGTATTGTTTTTAGTGCTATGCAAACTGCACTCACTCTATTTATTCATCCAAGAGCTGATTGGCCCGTTCTTCACATGGCTAAGCAGCACCAAAACTATATAAAATTAGAACATTTAACATCTGGCTGCCCACTTTTTGATAGTTCCTCGGTGTAAAATTCTGAGCTAGCTATGGCAATCACAAACCAATCATGGTAAATAATAGATTAAAATAAATTAAATATTTGAGACAAAATATTAACTTGTCCTCAAAGTGAGTGCATAAACAAACAAAATTAACCAACAATGCAATATTTACCTCAGCATGATCATTAAATAAGATTTAAAAACAACTGATAGACATCATTACAGAAATAAATAGGGAAAAGGGGCATCACAGGTCACCAAAGAATTAAATAATATACTTTTGTTACAGAAACACACATACACACACAGTATCCCAATAAAATCTTTACACATTTTGAATGTTAATATCAACCATTAAAATGTAAATTAAATAAAAATAGCAAGAATGTTAGATGCCTTCAATAGTTTAGTAGTGGTACATTCCGCCAGATGGCATCACAACAATGCAAATGAAAATGTCGGAGCCGCAGTCATCGTTTGAGCAACATAGGTGGAATGTTAAGTCTAATTGGAAAACGGAGAATGTCAGTGAGGTTCTGACAAAGAGAATTTTAACACCAACACAGATAACAATTTCAAGCTAGCGTGACAAGTTTGAGGTTGATGGAACAGTGAAAAATGTGAACAAGGGATGAGACCATGAACATCAACAGGCAATGAAATGTTGCAGCTGTGTTATAAACACTAACACAATCCCCGAATAGGAGTAAGTCTGTAAGGCAATGTTCTTGTGAGAATGGTGTTTGTAAACCCAGTGTCCAACGCATTTGTTGGTGTGTGGAGTGGAAGCCCTGCATTCTGAGACTACGCCATGCAATTAGTGAATATGATCCATATTAAGGATCTATTTTCTAAGTGGTTTTTGCACATGCACAAAGGAAAGGAGGATTTTCAGGATTTAATGTTTTGGTCTAATGAAGTCTTTTAAACTTAATAGTAGCCTACCGTTAATCGACATAACTATGTGTACTGAGCCACCTAAAATCCACACATAATAGAACAACAAGCAGTTACTCTACCAGGGATATAAGTGTGGTGTCTCTTCTAGAGTACTCCACAGATAATAAGGCCATTTTTCTTTGAAGCGACTCTCACCTAATTAAAAATGTTGCAAGACAATGTCCTACTTCCTCTTTATGACTTGTTTTGGTATGAAGAGTGCTACATTCGGTGCGCCACATTATCACATCAATGTTAAGAGATTTTCTTGATGTCACTTTTCTCGTGAGATGAAGTGTGGAGTATCCATTTCGATCCACTCCTAACTTATCACCACCGGACTTTTATATGTGGAGTACTCTAAAGAACAATGTGTACAAGACAAACCAAGGACACTGCAGGACATGAGACATAAAATTGAAAATACCTGTCTTGCTATTAGGCTAAAAACAATACAGCACTTGTGTTGCTCTGTTGCACATCGTTGTTAACAATCCATTGGTGTTACAACATTTACAGCTTTAAGGTAACTAACACATTAATAAGGTGTCTGTTCTTTTTACTTGTTAAAATATATGGTAATGAAATATGTGTCTATTTTATTAGGATACTCTGCAAAGATAGTCCAAAGCCACTCCTTGTTCACCGGTGGATAGGATATATTGTAGCTAATGGTTAGCCGATGATTTCCACAAGTCCACCACAGACTCAGCCTTAAACTATGAGTGAATAATGACCTTGAGCATGGAACAAGTTCAATTTCTGTGTCCAGAGGTCATTTTTCAAATGTGTTAATATGGAGTATGATAAGGTGGTGCATTCGTTACAGCAAATTAAATACCAATAATAATTTTTTTCATACAAAATCTAAGCAAACACTTGTCTCCAAACAATATACCCTAATTGAACAAGTGTATATAATTGGTAATACCGTGTCAAACTGAGTTCCATATCTACCAGCCCTTCCAGCAATTTGCAGTGCTTGGGACACGGATATGGTGTCCATTTCTTTCTCACCCTTCTCATTAACTGTAGGTTTGATCAACGAATAGAACACCACTCGGCGAATACTCCTAGAACAATATAAACATTCTTGTTTAGTTGCAAAAAAAAGCGAATATCATTGAAATTCATACTCTAGTAGTACAGTGACAAGTTGAGTTGGCTTGGCAGCTAGCTCATCTGACTTTGATAAGGCGAGACCATGATTAGTCAAAAACAAATGTATGAAGGATAAGTATAATGCTAACACATTGGATTTTCATAATATATATCAATGAATGTTGGTGCTATTATTAACGTTCAAATTGTTCAACACCTTAGCTCAATCGGTAGTGTGTCTGTCTACTGAGCTAAGGGCCTCGGGTTCGATTCTTGGCATGACCGAAAAATGTATCATTGATGAAATGAGAATTTACCCTTTCACAGTGATGAACTAACAGCCAGGGGCAGGATGTTGTTTCTGTTCTAGATTTAAGTTAGTTAAAAGTCAAGTGTTGATATGATGTTGGTTCAAAAAGTACAAGTTTATATCTCAAATAAATAAGAATGAAAAAACTTTCAAATTTATAATCTTTTAATTACCTATATTGAAATAACTAGGTGTGTTGCATGAAATATGATTATTATTATCTATTATGTATTAAGGACTGTATTAGTGTTATAGTGTTATGTAATGCACTGAAGGCCGGAAACAGCTGGTTTAAGAAGAGCAGGGATACTCATAAGATAACGTGCTATAGCTGAAATGGGGACCAAAAATCCCTGATTGACTATTTTCTATTAGATAGAGAAGCAAAGGAGTGCACAATGAACATCAAGATCCTGCCTAGTATGCCTTTAGACGGGGACCTTAGACTATTTGTTGCAGACATGAAAGGCTGGAGGAGGGGGTGACAGATAGTGAAGCAAGAAGAGCACTACGAAAGGATTATATAAGGAGGAGAAGAGGAGTGGCAAAGGTTCAAAAAGTGCATCATGGAAGTGGCAAAGGAGATATGCGGAAAAACTAGTGGAAAGAGAAGATTAAAGGCAACTCCAAGGTGGCACAAAAAGCTAAAGGAAGCAGTGAATGCCAAGAACAAAAACTTTAGAGAATGGTTCATAAAAAGAACAAAAGAGACAAAGGATAAGAATAGGGAGAAAAAGAGAAATGAAAAGAAGATAGTATAAGAAGGGAGAAAAACATGGATGGAAGAGTGGACAAAAGTGGTACAGACTGATGTAGAAGGGAGCAAGAAGTTATTGTATAGTCAAGTGAGCCAAAGGAGGAGGGAAAATAGGAAAGAGGTCCGAATGATGGCTGAAGAAGGAAGGATAATGGAGAGGGATGAGGAGGTAAAGAAGCTGTAAAAATAATATTTTGAGTGATTGTTGAACTCTGAGGAGGAAGGATTGGTACGGGAGGAAGAAAAAGAGGAGGAAGTGTGGAACTAACCTGGAAGGAAGTAGAAGAGGTCTTGAAAAGAATGAGGAAGGGAAAGGCACCAGGAGTGTACAAACTCACAATGGAAATGATAACAGTAGGAGGATAAATGGGTCTACAGTGGTGGCATAGAGTATCAAGGTCAGTGTGGAAGGAGAAGAAAGTGCCAGAGGATTGGACAAAAGGTATTATATACCAATATTCAAGAAAAGGGATAGAAAGAGGTGTGAAAATTATAGAGGCTTAACACTGATGAATCAATGTATGAAAAGATTCTGGAAAGGAGAATGAAAAAAAGTGTGAAGGGAAAATGGGGAGAGGCGCAGCATGGGTTAAGAGAGAAGGGTCAACGATAGGTTTAATATTTTGAATTAGACGGTTGATGGAAAAGAGATTTGAGTTTGGAAATTATCTAGTAATGGCATTTATAGAAGTAGAAAAAGCATATGATAGTTTGGATAGAAATAAAGTATGGAAAGCAATGGAGGAGGCTGGAGTATAAAGAGGAGTGACAATGAGAGTAAGAAATATGTATGATAATAATGTGAGTTGTATAAAGATGGAAAGAAGGCGGGCAGAGTGGTTCCAATTAAATTATGGAGTCAAACAGGGAAGTGCCATCTTACCATTACTATTTGTAATGGTGATGAAAATGATAATGAATAGTGTGTCAGGGAAACTTGGGGAGGAGAAAATGAAAGCAATGAAGTTGGCAGATGACTTGATTGTATGAGGGGAAAATGAAGAGGAAAAACAGGAACAGTTGCAGGAAAAGAATGAGGAGGTGAAAAAGTGTGTAATGAGATTTAGTATGACGAAAAGTGAAGTGATGGGGATGACAAGGCAGAAAATAAGGCCAAGAAAGGTGAAAGAACAGGATAGAGTAGATTTTAAAGGTGCAAAGGGTGTGAAGAATCTGGATAGTGTGATTGAGGCAAAAGGGGGCAGCAGAGAAGATATAGTGAGACAAGGGCAGCAGGAAGAGGTTTTCTAGTATGGAAATAATAATAATAATAATTTATCGTCGTCGTCGTCATTATTATTATTATTATTATTAATATTATTAGCACTGCGTCTTACTACCCGTTCGGGTTATACGCACTTACGCTAATGTGTAATGGTAGGGTGATTGTGAGATTAAATGAAGGACCTACAGTTTAACGTGGAATCCGAACCACGGTGGAGGCCTGGCATTCCCCACGTTCACAAGATGTCTTGTCAGAGGTGAAGGAAGGGTTTGGAAATCAGATAAATCTGTGCCGGGACCGAGGATTGAACCCCGGCCACCAGCACAGAAGTCTGACACCTTACCCCTAGACCATCGGGTCACCTACTATGGAAAATAGAAGTTCCCCTTAAGTGTATAGAGCCATACTTTACTTAGTAATGTATGCAGTGGAAACTTGGACTTTAGATAAAAGAGAAACAAGGAAAGTGGAGGCCAGGAATGAAGTATTTTAGGAGCATGTTAGCTGTCACCAGAAGAAATAAGATTAGGAATAAAGATGTAAGGTCTAGAGTTGAGGTACAGGGGGAGCATGAGATAGTAAAGGAAGCTAGGATGGGATGTTATGGACACGTAATGAGGATGGAAGGGGAGAATATTCCACGAAGGTTAATGGATATGAAGTATGTAGGGAAGAGACCGCAAGGGAGACCAAGGAAGAATTGGTAGGAACAGATAGCAGCAAGTGTGCAAGTGAGAGGGGGAGAGTGGAAGAGAGTACAGGAGGAATAATGGTGTAAGGACAGAGGGAGATGGAGGCATTTTACTAAACAGACATGGCCACAGGCTGGCTGCCCGTAACATATATACATACGTACACATTTTACATATATTTTCCACTGCTGGCTTGCTAGATCTGTTGTAGCTTTATATGCCTTATAATTCAACTTAAGAATAATAAAGCGCGTCTTACTACTACCCATTTTGGTTATACGCTTAAGTACTAGTTACGCTAATGGGTTAGGAATCGGGAAGATTGAATAAAGAGGAAGTGAACCCAAATTTGTGTAGAGGGAGAGTGGAAAACTATTTATGAAAAACAACCACCAGTTCACCCAAGTGAGATTGGAACCTCAATCTCCCCATCCTTGGCAGTCTAGCTTAACAAAAAACTAGTGCATTAGCTAACTATGCCACCGAGGCAGGTCTAACTTAAGAATAGAACACTCACAACATCCAGTCATCGGCCGTTAATTCATCACTGTGAAAGGGTAAACACACATTTAACCAATAATAAATTTTTTGGCCATGTCAGGGATCGAACCTGTAGCTCGGTAGATACAGTACCTATAATTGAGCTAAAGTGTTGGATTTTTTTATATATATATATATATATAAAATCCACCACCTTAGAAATAGGTTTTTTTCTTAAGTATTATATATATATATATATATATTCTTTATCCTGAGTGAATACATTTTCTAAAACCAATTTGCTATCAGCACATGACTTAAGAACAAACTTACTTCTAAAATATACAAAACAATAAAAACTAATACTGTAAATTTACCTATGATAAATTTATATCTCTGCCAAATAACAAACCCCTGAACTTTACTGAAGTGGGTAAACAAATAACAAAATACTCATAAAATTGTTGGAATGTCATAGAAAAAGTATTGGAATAGTAATTGTTTCAAAGTAAATTTGATAAATAATGAAACTTGCTTTATTTGAGCAGGCACATGTCTCAACAATGAGTTTGTTTCCATTAATTCAACTTTACAGACACTTGATTAGATTTATTTATTGGTTATTTCCAACTACACAAGTAAACAATCAAGGACACACTGAAGGAATATAAATAATAACATGATTCTCAGGCGTCTGACACTATTACCACACTAACAAATATAAAATTGGTTTCTATAAGCAAAACCTCTTCTTGCTTTATAAGGTAATTGTATTATATATAGAAGAAGGTACAGGAAAGGTGTAGAGAAACATATAAATGAAATTGGGGTACTTTAAACACTAGTGCACCTGCTCGAGGGTTTATTGAATTTCAATGGGTATTATTATGTTTATTTATATTGTGGTATTAGGCTTGATATAACAGTACATGTGTAAATAAGGGTAAATATTAATTATTTTGTAAAACTAAGTTTTATTCTCAAAAACATTTTATTAGAAGAGTTAAATGTTTAGAATATGTAATTTAGTTATTTATAGAGTTTTCTTATATTATAGCCAACCTGAAAGGATAGTTAGGTTAGGCCTAGATACAAACACACTTCTCTCTTCTTGTCTTCTCTAACTTTTACACTTCCCATTTCTTCAGACTTCCACAGCTGCACATTGTTTTGAATTTTCAGAAATATTAATTTTTAATTAATGTATTTTCATATGAAAAATAAATATTTCCAAAAATGAAAAACAATGTGCAGCTGTGGAAGTCTGAAGAAATGGGAAGTGTAAAAGTTTAAGAATAAATAGAGGAGTATGTTTGTTTATATCTAGGCTTAACCTAACTATCCATTCAGGTTGAATTCCTTCACTATCACTTTACATTATTGTAGTGTTTCTATGCTGTCTTGATTAATAGTTAATACAATTGACGTTTTAACAAGCTAATAATTTCCCCTAAATATGCTTCAGTAACCTGATTTGCCGTATAAGAAAACGTAAGAATCGTAAACAATTAGAAATTTGAAATGTTTCATATTTCATTTATTATTCCTTAGTGTAATAGTTCTTGATCACATCTTCTGTTCCATTTCCATTCCTCTATGTGTGTCCGTACATGCACATTGTACGGGCTCTCGTTAGACATTATTTTATTGAGAAATTTACTTCAATTTAATTTTTAATACTTATAGAATTATGACTTTAAAATTAAAAATAATATTTCTAGCAAGCAATTTGAAATAGTAAATGCGTTTTTAATATAAATGTGGTAAGTTTAGTAAAATATGTGTTGCAATAAATAACCAACATAATTTTATATCTAAATAGTAACTAAGCTAGACCTAGTTTTGTAGATAAACATATTAATTAATACGAGTTTTAAATATCTTCAATTTGGAAAACATTTAATATAATATATTTTTATATAACATTTTTAATTCAACATAAATTATTATTTTAGAAAGGGACTAGGTTTATGTATTAAAAAGAATCATTCAATTATTTAGTAATCTTCTTAGCTATTTTTATTTTCATTGCTTTGTTATGGCAATACAAGTAAACAATTTCAATCACATATAATTCAAATTGAACGACAATATTGAGTAACTTTACCAGTCGAAAGTAGTTTTAGAGCTTTATTATTTATTAATGTGAAGATTGAAATTAATTTTTAACAATTTGTTAAGTAACCGAATGATTTATAAGTGTAAATGCTGATATTATCTCAATTAAATAGACTATTCTTACTATTGCGTTTTAAAAATTGAATATTATGTATATCAAGTGGAAGCTCGAAAATGACGAGCCTACAAAACGTTCAATATCGATCTCTAGCTTAAGCGACAAGCTCGAGTTTGAGTTTTAAATACGAGTATTCACAGAGACCTAGTTAAAGAATAAGCAACTGAAAATTAAACAAAGTAATTTTACGGTGAAACAATAAAGACAAATATTCTTTTTGTGAAGAAATATAAGATATTAAAAAAAAACATATTTTAAAGTATCTATTTATTTATTTTATATTCATTATTTTCTTTTTAATTTTGCTTGGTTTGATTTAACTTTATTACACATTTGCCACACAACAATGAAGAAATGTACTATAACAATGTAGACGTATCACCATTTTGACTTAATTTTAATTAGTTCCTTTCTGTATATTGGTCTGGATTCATCCATTCCAATCCAACCACGCATGCTGTAAATGTGTTTGTGGTTTTATTTAGTCTCTTGAATTTTTATTAATGATTAACTTAAGCCATTTCCAAACCTTTTTGGATCTAATTCTGTTTATATCATATAAAAGGACAATAAGTTTATATCCTAGTCCTTTAGTGCTATTTGTTTTAAGTGTCCATCTGTTAGCCATTTTCATGCATCTTTTAACTTGATCTTATGTAACTTGTATTAACTAGACCTAATTTTTTACTACTTGTGTTACTTAAGTTACTTTCTTTTTTGCTTTCGGACTAAACACTGAACAAGGGCTTCCTTTTAGTATTGGGGTTGGCACTATTATTTTGAAAAAAAGTGTTTAAAAACAGGGCTAGCTTCATTTAGTAGCCTAACAGTGAACTAAACCTTTTTTATATGTTAAATATTAACTTATTTTGGTAATTATAAAAAATAATCTCGTCTCATTCCCGCATATCACTATTTTTTTCATTTTTTCATCTCGATATAGTCTCGAACTGAAAATGTGATTCTCGCACATCTCTAGTAAAGAGTATAACTAAAGAGACAACTAGGGGGAAAAAACGCTGTTTGAGCAGAATGAAATGATAAAATCTTTATAATGTATTATAGTATTGCTATAAATATTTATTGTTTGTTTATTGTCGGCATTAAAGTCATACCTGTACCATAAATGATGGTCTTCAACATATATATATATATATATATATATATATATTCACACACAAAAGAAAATGTGTGGAAAACCCCCCATTAGTCTCTCTTTCAAATTAATTTGATTGATTTCTATTAAATATAATTTCTTTAATTTTTTTTTATTCAAAGTTAAGGTTTTGTTTATTTTTTCAAATATTCTTATAGTATTTATATAGAGCATTTGAAAACATCACTTTGTATAAGAATAAAAACATGTTGAAGTAAGTGACGAATACTTACAAATTGAGCCCCATCCCAATAGCATCAGTAGCGACCATAATTTTGCATGGGTTGTCGACATCATTGAACTTGTGTGCTTGAGCCAGTTTAGTCCCAGGTGGGAGTCCTCCATATATCACAGCAACCTCCATACCGCGTGTTTCTATCACCCTTGCCACATTGTATATGTCATTCTTACTGAAGCACACAATACAATCCCCTGGTTGCACTGCATCCAGTGATCCGAGAGCTTTGCTTTCCACCTTCAGCTCTGTCAATCGATGATACTTCCGCACCTGAGTGCAGCATATAAACACACAATAGTTCAACTTGGGTGCAAAGGAAAAATATAATAGGGGCATAAAGAAATTGTGAGAAAATGAACACAAAGTAAAGAAAATTATAAGTCAATCTTTATTCCCTGCTTAGCTTCCCACTGTCAATGGTCTTCCCAGAGTGCCTTTGAATCTGTGCAGATCAAGATTTATTAATTGTAGAACAAGCGGTTTGAAGTAATTTCAATCAAGAATCTAAGGATCTAATAACCAAAGTGATTGTAAAATAAAAATTTCACCAAAATTTTATTATTATTATTATTATTTATAAAAATGCCTTCTTTAATGAGCAAAGGTTTTTTTAGGAACATCTTATCTTATTACCATTCAGGTTTTATGCTAATTGTTCTAGAGATTATTAAGGTTTAATATTCAGAGGAAGTGTACCCACATTTGCATAGAGGGAAAATGGAGAACCATTTAGGACCTCAATCTCCTTGTCATCAGCAGTCTAGTCTACTGGCAAAATTAGCGCCTTACACCATGCGGTCATTAAAGCAGGTTAGGATGAACAAAGTTGTGGGGTACTAATAGCCTATCGGTTTGACAAGGTCACTTCAATATTTTTATTACTGACTAAAAGCTGCTAAGGATCAATTTTGATTGTAATGGTCAAAAAAAGAGTGAGTGGTAAGGAAACTGGAGGAGTAAATAATGAAAGCAATGAAATCTGGTGATTACTTCATGGTGTGAGAGGAAAAGGAAGTACAGGAACAGCCATAGGAGTGGAATGAAATTTATAGTGGCAAAAAAAGAAGTGATAATGACAAGGAATAGAGTAAGGCCTATAAAAGCTATAAATGTGAAATGAGTGAAGCCGAGAAATATACAGTGTAAAGTTTTTGGAAGTGTGATTGAGGTGAAGGGTGGGAGTAGAGAAGAACTAGTAAAAGATAGCAGAGCAGAAAGGGGGAGATGTTATATATGTATGTAAGAGACTTGCTATAGAAAATATAAGCTCCGTAAAAGTGTACACATAGTTACATATGCTGTAGAATCATGAACTTTGGATGTAAGAAAGACTAGGAAAGTGAAGGGCATAGTAATGACTTTTTAAGAAGCATGTCACAAGGAAAAACATGATTTCGAATTACGTTGTTCGGGCAAGCGTTGAGGTAGAGAGTATATGATATTGTAGAGGAAGCAAGGTTGGGATGGTGTGGGCATGTAATGAGGATACCAAACCTAAGCATCCCAAGGAAAGTAATTGAAATGAAATATGTACATAAAAGACCATAAAATAGACCAAGAAAGGGATGTGAGGAGTAGATAACAGCAGATTTGTGAGTGAGAGGAGAAGAATGGAAGCAAATAAAGGAGAAATATTGGTGGGAGAGAGGAATTTTACTAAAATGACCTTCCCCAGGCTGGAAACAGTTGATGGTGGTGATGATAAGAAAGTTAATTTTGTTTTTATGTTTTCCATAATATGTGTATATTAGAATATAGTTTCTCTCTTTCTAAGATTTTAACTAAGTATTGTGTCTTGAAAACATAAAATTTGTATAAAATGTATGTATAAACTTATAAATACTATACACATTTTGACAAAACTAAAAGCACCGTTCAGTCTGAATCAATATTTATTTCTGAGACTTACAGGACTTAAGACACTCGATGTTATAGTAAAGATGTACAGTAGAGTCTTGGACACTCGACCTAATGTGGACTGAGATGGTGTTGAGTTTTACGAATGAACTTGCATGAGATGCATGTTTACTATGTCATGTTTACTGAACAAGGATTAATCAGAGCACAGTATCCAATATTATAGGTACAGTTTTACTGTACTGTAGTAATGTACGGTACAGTAATGATAATATACTGCATTTTAATATAATGGTTTATATACATATGTGTAATATACAGAAATTCAGTACAATACTGTTCATATAATATTGTTGATTCGAATAACATGTTACTGAATTGGAAAACTAACAAACACAGCACTTGTAAAAACCTCGTAGCACAACTGTTCCACTCGAGTTACACAAACAAACTGAGAGGTTATACAGTTGAATGACCTTGGATTGTGTTAAATGGCACCAACAACCCGTCACCCGAGAACACAAGTGTTTTATCTCCAAAATTGTTAAATTCGAGATATTTGGTGTTTACCTTCATTTAGAATGCATATGATTCCCCTGCGGTGAAATTGAGAATACTATATAATTACTTAAAAAGATATAAACTTGAGTTGTCATCTAGTAACATTGGTTTTATATACAAGGTCAAACTTCAATGCTCTTTTATATAAAAGTGAAAAATTTGACATAGAACACTTGCATTCTCGGGTGACGAAATGTTTGCACATGCGCATGTCGGGTTACACGAAATGTTGAGTTATTGAGTATCGAGTTTCCAAGACGCTATTGTACTTGCTATTCCACTTTCAAACATCTTCGCTTCAATGAGCAAGAAATGTTTCTAATAGTTTCCTTTCATTTCATACATATCTTACATTTTCACTCAAAAGTAAAACAAAATGTTAGCTTACAGTAGTTGTATTTTAGCACTTCTCATAGTTTGTGTGATAATCATTGTTGGTTAAAAAGTATCTATATTTTTAATTGTGACTTAATACCTGTTTGGGTTATACGCATAGGTTAATTATGCTAGTGAAATCTGGATGAGGAAGATGGAATTTTAAAGGAAATTTAGAGAAGGAGAGTAGGAAACCATTTAGGAAAAACCCCCCATAATATACCCAACTGGGAATGCTGATCAATCATCAAAAATATAGTTTAACACAAGAGTGACGTGTTAAGACTATGTGATCACCGATACCGGTCAGAAAATAAATTTCAAATAGTTTGTTTGAGAATCCCTGGTAGTCAAAACTCACTAATAGTTTGAAGTTCATTAAAAAACCGTGTGTTAATTTTAATTTCCATCTGTGCTATTAGTACCTCGACATGTTCTCCTGTTGTAGACATGAGTGAGTGGACCAGGTCTACAGCACCATCTTCCCCACAAACATGAATCTCCTCGGCCATCACCCCGAGTAAGGCTCGTGTCCATGCCCAGCCGCGACCTGTGTCTCTCATCATCTGGATTTCATCAATAATAGCCACTTCATCTGGAACAAAAACATTTATTCGGATAAACAAAGAAATATAATACATTTCATAGTAGCACATTAAGTTAAAGCATACACAGACATATAAACATAGCTATACTACACAATTTTCCAGTGAATGTCCTTGTTCGTTAGTTGTTAGTATGACCAAATTAACAACATTAGTGATATGATTTTAATAACACACAAACACAATCCTGATCAACAGAACCAAAAGTGGTTTACACTGGTATTGTTTTTCCATCATATCTCCAAGTGAAAGATGAAATATTTACTTTTATCCAATTCCCTCTGCTATTTACCTTAAATAAACATAAAGTGAAATATTCCCACCAATGCAATGTAAATGTCTCTTAATTCATTTTAAAATCATATTTGGTTACATCTAGAAAAAACATTTCAGACATTCAGTTAAAAAAATTGAATCAACCCAATCTAAACAATTCCATTTTTTTACAGCCATTATTGTTTCCAGCCTGTGGGCTAGGTCAGTTTTTTTATTCAAGCCATATATTTTCCACTACCATGTCATAGCTTCATATGTCTTGTAATCTAACTTAAGAGCAGGACAGGCACAACATCCAGTCCCCAACCGTTAATTCATCAATATGAAAGGGTAAACCCATAGTTCACCAATAATAAATTTTCCGGGCATACCGGGAATCGAACTCGGGGACCCTTACCTCAGTAGACAGACACGCTACCGACTGAGTCAAGGTGTCAGATTAAAACATTCAATTAATTTTTTTAATACCAAATAAAATAATATTTGTCGCTAGTGAGAATTAAGATAAACTTTAATCCATGTAGCCCTGATGACCCTCAAGGGTCAATAACAATGTGTATGACTAGCTGAGGGAGTTGGAGTACGAGTTTGAATTCAATCTGGGTTCAATAAGGAATGGGTGTTTCATCCTTTATTCTGATGAGTGCGTGTGCATCTGCTAATTACCGCTATCATTCTTAACAAATTAAAATAAGTCATCAATAGACTTGTATAAAATGTATTGTCACTACCTCACCCCCTCTATCGTTGTCACTTGGTAAGTATGGCTATTAAGAAAGGATGTGCAGTGTGAGACATATAGAAGTGTGTCTTAATGTTTTTATTGACTGGTGTTAATAATCTACATAAGGCCTGTCCAACTGGTGGCCTGCGGCACATTAGAAAAATTAAAATTAATATATAACGTCATGCAGGTGTTCCTTAAACAAGATCAAGCTTAAATTGTGTAAAATTTATAATAGATGTATTATTTGCTGTACTATATTGTACATCAATTATTATAATACATTTAATGTAATATTTTAGTTATTATACTTTCATGATACATTTGTCTGTTTAATTTATCCAAAAATGGAGTATATCGTACACTGAAGAAAGTGTGCCGAAATCTGGTAACAGCTTGAAAAATACCTGCGTACACAAATGGATCGTGTTAGTAACTACAATTTTCATAATTTTGGGAAATCAAACAAGATGAGTAAGTCTACTATAGTAAAATGACACAAAATTGAGGATAAAACAAATCTGGAAAATGAATATTTTTTACAAATAATGGTGGAAAAATACAGTGTTTAGTTTGCTTGCAAATATTGTCAGTGTCAAAGGCCTGATTTCCACACACACTGTCTAGTAACATAAATGGGGCCCTTAGCTAACTTATAGTTGGACAACCCTGGTCTACATGATGGCTACAATAGATGTGCTGGTATTTGTATATGCTAATAAAAGATATGAAAATGTGAAGACCGTCATGGCAGTAACCCGCACATTTAATAACAGGTCCATGTTTGATGCCCATGTGACTATCTTCTGTGTAGCTATCTATCTGTTCACTACTGTAACTTGTGCTATTTCTTCCTCTGTTTCCTCATTTTTATTCTTAAAACACCTTCTCAATTCTTTATTCATCTCGACCGCTCCCTTCACCCTGTCGTTCCACCAAGGTGTCTCCTTCTGCTTCTTATTACTTGTCCTCCCACATAACTCCTCTGCCGCTCCCACCAAACTTTTCTAAAGCCTTTCCCATTCAACCTCAACACATTGCCTCTCACTAAGCATTAAACTTCCTCTTCATTTTCTAGATTTCACATCCTTAATCTTCTTTCTTGTTTTGCTACTTCTCTCCTAACTTTCTATCCCTTTATGGCTGCCACCAGCAGGACACACTGGGTATTACCCTGATGTTTACATCCTGCCTTTTAATTTGTTTGTCCATGGGGAAATAGTTCATCATTGACCTTTGCTTTCCATCCTAGCAGTATCTAATAATTTTATGATTTCCTCTTTCCTTATTACACCAGCTGTTTGCCACTTCATTTTAATTCTTGGACATAAACTCCAACAGCTTTCATCTCTCCTCGTTTATCTTCCCCCATCCTTCTTTCCCTAACACCTCCTCAAATCCTATTCTTCCTTTTCTTACTTTTACATTAAGATCTCCCATTACCAAATGTTACCCATTTCCCATATACTTTTCTAAATCTTCTTTGAACGCGTCCTTTTCTCCTGCTGGGCACCCCACTTGTGGTGCACACACTTGTATCACCTCCACATTTTTCCTCCATCTGTTATTGCTAACATTATTAGCCGGTCACGCATCCACATCACCTTCACCTGCAAGCCTTCTCTCACTACAAAACCTACTCATTTTCTCCTCCCGTCATCGTTACCCATCCAATGCCAAATATATCATTCCCTACTTCCCAAATGCTGCTCCCTTTCCACTTAATCCACAGTGGATATAAAAGAGACTCAGAAAGTGGAGGCCATGGGAATGAAGTTTGTGAGGCGCGTGTTAGCTAACACGAGGAGAAACAAGGTTAGGAATGAAGTTATCTGGGAAAGAGTGTGACTACAGGGAGTAAATGAAATAGTAGAGGAAGCAAGACTGAGATCGTATGGGCATGTAATAAGGATGGAAAATAAGAGGATGCCAAAGAAAATGTTGGAAATGAAGTATGTAGGAAAAAACAGCAAGGAAGACCAAGAAAGAGATGAAAGGAGCAGATAACAGGAAAATTGTTCGAGTGAAAGAATAAGAATGGAAGAAATTAAAGGAGGAAGAGTGGTGGAAGAATAGAGAAAGTTGAAGGCATTTTACTGAACTATCCTGGCCATGAATTGAAAATGGTGATGATGATGATAATGATGAGAGATCAACAGTTTAGATTATGTTTTGCAAATATATCAGTTCTATGTAAATAATCATAATGATAGCTGAATGGCCTAAAGTATTAGTTTCACATTGGACTTGGTCAAAGATGACAGGGAGGTAAAGTTTCCTATCTGGATGGGTGGTGGCAATAGTTCTATTCTCCATCTAGTAAAATGACGACTCCAGCATTTCCTTGAAATTTACATCATTTATCATTCCCTAGAAGAGTTTGTGTGAACACTGGATAGCCCTAGCTACTACTCCCCACAACTTAAACACATGTATTTTCCCCAAATTCAATAGTATGAATCTCTGTCAATCACCTTTATCTAAAACACACCACCATGACTCTAATTTAAATTGTTCAGACAAATTGTTATATAGAACATCAAAATGGATGTAAGACTTTGATAAATATAGATATTGGTGTTTTGAGTACAAAAATGCATTTGAATTAAATTAGGCTTTAAAGCTAATCAGTATGTTTAGTAGGGTACATTATTACAAACACATACAAAAAAAGGCTTTGACAATGATCAAACTTCATTCTAAACCCTTGCTATTTGTCATTTAGTGACACTTTATAATATTATTATTATTATTATTAGCACCGTGTCTTACTACCCATTCGGGTTATACGCACTTACGCTAATGTGTAATGGTAGGGTGATTGTGAGATGAAATGAAGGACCTACAGTTTAACGTGGGATCCGAACCACAGTGGAGGCCTGGCATTCCCCACATTCACAAGATGTCTTGTCAGAGGTGAAGGAAGGGTTTGGAAATCAGATAAATCTTTGCCGGGACCGAGGATTGAACCCCGGCCGCCAGCACAGAAGTCTGACACCTTACCCCTAGACCACCAGGTCACCGACACTTTATAATAAACGTGTTAGACAGCCAGAACCTCTGGTGGGATTTTTTTGAAATATGAAATTGTCTCAATTCCTGTAAATATCACATATTGCATGTTTAAGTTGCCGTTAAACCACTTACAAGGAACATTTATAGATGTCATCTCTACAGTACAAGAAACATGGTTGGAAATATTGTCTTCGTTGGTAGCATATTTCCGCTCTTCACCAGTCACAAGATCACATGGGGTGCCCTAAATCAGATGAAAACAATACATTTTAGAATATTACTAGGAATTTGACTGGTAGCATCAATTTGAAGCTTGTAATAAATCAAATTCGATTTCTTGAACATGTACACCTGGTTCACTCTGTAAGGTAGCACGCTTCCCTTTTCATTATTTCACTATGGTACTGTAAAGCTTCCAAGATAGTCGTGGTGTAATCCATCAAGGTAATATTGCTACCTTTCAAGGTAGATCAAATGTATATGGATCAAAAAATTATATTGAGACCAAACCTGTACTTGTGTAACAAACTATTAATGCATACCATGAGCAAGGTAGTTTTCAACAGGAATAGTTTACTGCTGACCAGCATGTTGAGTTTGGAACTGAGGAAGAAACACATGAAATGCTACATTTGAAACAGAAACCTGGACTCTCAGGAATATGAAAAAAAGAAATACATGGAGAGCTTTGAAATGTGGTGCTTGAGAAGACTTGAGAAGATCAGGTGGACAGACAAGGTGACATATGAATTCCTAAGAAGAGTGTATGAGAAGAGAACCGTTTTTGATGTGATTCTTCGGTACAAAGCAAACTAAATCTAACACATCCTTGGGAGGAACTGTCTTCTGCACGACCTCATGGAAAGAAGGGTTGAGGGAA
The DNA here is from genome assembly GCA_902151445.1 of Timema monikensis. Lineage (NCBI taxonomy): Eukaryota > Metazoa > Arthropoda > Insecta > Phasmatodea > Timematidae > Timema > Timema monikensis. Next base: position 59,949 of record CABFVZ010003182.1, read on the forward strand.
AGAGAAGCTTAAGAAGGAAGAGGATTCAAATACTAGATGACTTGAAGGAAAGAAGAAAATTCTGGGAGCTGAAGGAGGTAGAGGACAGGGCGCAATGGTGGTCTAAGTTCACTGTCATAAGACAGAACACATAATAGTAACGTTGGAAGTTTTTTAATGATTCAATTAAATACTTTGTATTATTCATTGTAAAGCTAAAAAATATTATAGATAAATTGTTTTGATATAATAAGACTATATGAATTTCTTAAAGAAATAACAACGGTCCCATGTCCCTAATACAAGGAAGCGCTCTTTATTCAATTATATATTGATATATAAATTTAGTATATGTAAGATAGGCACTTCGTATAAAATTGTACTGTATAAAGGTGGTGTTATGTTCATTAAGGTGAATAGGGGTCTGTCAAACTTGATTACAAATAATGCATAATGTAATTAAAATACATGTTAAAATGTAAACATACTATGATAAACAAACTAATCCACTTTAATATGGGTTATTTAGTTTTATTCTTTACACTAAAGATATAATTAACTACACTAACAGCATCAAGATGGAAAGACCAAATAAATGTCAAGTGTTAAAAGAAGGGCTTAGAATAGATAAATAAATTGTGCTTAATTTTAGGCAACAGAGATTGGACAAAAAAATGTATGAGTGAGCAGAAAAATGAAATTAAAAGAAAGGCAGGAAAATAAAAGTACTACAAATAAAAAATTTAATGATATAAATGATAAGCCACAGAAACATACAATTACAAAAAAGTGTCATAAAATAATGAAGTATGAGGAAGAAGCTAGCATAAGCAATAAAATTTATGAGAAACTACAACGAAAGAAAATGTCACTAAAATCTTGGATTAAATCTATTAAAACAAATCTCAAAAAACAAAGAAAGTTAGCTTTAAAGATCCATAAAGGAATATGAAGCGTACAAGTGGTATATAAAGTATTAAATCCTATATTATGATACTCTTATTTTCATTTTTACATTTCAGTAATAACATTTAATTATTATAATATATTTCTGATAAATAATCACTGTTCAACATTTTGATATAGATAATAATGTTAATATTCATTCACAATGAAACTACACTCTTTAAAAATCTAAAATAAACACATTTTAAAATATGTTTTAAAATTGGTGCACCATTCTCAGCTCATTGTCTGAAGCAGAGCTATTTGGTTTGGTCAATAAAATAATTACTAAAGTGAGGATTGGTATTGTCTTGGTTACAAACAATCGTAACCAGCCGCAATACTAAGAACGCAAAAACTATTTGGTTATAAACACCAATACCAATACAATCGCAAAAACACAAATATATTTTTCATTTCTAAAACACATTACAGGTGTTATTTAAATCTTGCAAGATACTGGAATGCTAGTGATGAATATGTCAGGGTTTGAATCCCGGCAGTAGCAAAGTGTAATCATTTTAAAAGTGTTATTAGATAGCTACAATTTAGAGCACGCACCTTTCCTAATTGTTTTAAACTGAAATAAAAATATTTTCTAAATATTAGTTGTTTGCCTTTTTTAAAACTAAAAATATCCTATGGTTAAGTCAAACAAAAACATAATTAATAGTGGAAATTATTTGTTAATCAATGCCAAAGTGCTTGAGCCTGACTTATGAGGTGGAGGAGAACCTAAGTATTTTATTATGACTTAAAGCTGGTGTGTTCAGGACCTGAACTTGGATGAACTAAATATTTTCAAAAAGAGACTCATAAAATGACCTAAAATTTCTAAAAAATTATCTCAAATTCATAAAAAAATTATCCAAGGATTTAAACAAAAACTCTGAGCGAATGCACGACCAAACACAACACGTACTTTAAAAATGAAAACTTATGAAGAGTCATAATCAAATACACTCTTGTAATTTAGTAACTACAACTGTTTGATTTACAAATATCTGCTTCAGAAAAAAAAGCTATCCTCTCCCAAAGCAACCTTTTCCAGCTTAGTTGCAGTGTTTCACGAAGAATGTGTAGTTTCCAAATATACAAGCAAAGAGGGTACACAATTAATTGCCTACATTATCTGCTCATTCCAAAAACATGTGATTAAAACATCAATAGTACTTAAAATTATACTTACTCAAAAGTTAAAACAGTTTTTAAAGAAAATAATAAAATAAAAATACTCTTTGAAATAACAACCAATTAGAATTTATTATATTTATGAAAGAGTTGGTTTTCTCTAAAAAGTTCTGATGCACAATTCACCTTTAAGAATAGTTTAACTCTGATACGTTACTTACTTATTTACCTGCCTCTATTTGTTAATGCTGTACATGTTAAATATAATCTTAATTCAATATTTTTACCATTTGGGGACATGTATAATAGGAGAATTAAATATGGACTAAGAAAGTTGAATGATATTGTATTTTCTAATGAAGCCCAAGTAGTACCAAATACATGCTAAACGAAACATATTTATTTATATCAGTGAAAAATTAGTTAACTATTGGTATTCATAAAAATGGGTTAACATTTTATTTATTAATTTTGTATTGTAAGCCATTTGTGGAGGCTCTCACCCTGTCATTCGACTTGTTGAAGACTTCTGTTGCTAAAAGTTTGAGAGGACCGCAGTAAACACCTGACTTGGCACTAAGAAACCTCTCCATGGCATGGAAAGTCTTACCGCTGTTTGTAGGGCCTGCATGGAAAATTATTTTCCTAGTCATCCCTCGGGCACCTGGATACCTTAGTAACGGAACAAAAGAGAAACAGTTATGATTTTAGACAGATTTTTTCTAAGCAAAGATGTACTCATATTGTCATGTTCTCAATTTAAACAAGTTGTGCATCTCTCAACCCCTGAGAATACCTTTTTTTTTTTCAGTGTCCTCTACTTATACCTGGACAGACATCTGTATACAACATTTTCGAACTGTCATCTTCACAGTATTGCATGAGAAAGAAACTTTTAGGTATATATTTCTCTCTTACACACATACACAAGGCAATGTGTTATTCTAATACCAGCAGCCCGCAGTCCAAGGGTAACTTTTGAGCCCACTAGTTCGTGAAAGACAAACAATTATTTTAAGAGAGAAAAAATGACAAATTCGGATGTATATTTTCTGTAATCAACTAATAAAATAAATATGTATTTTATTTACACATTTTACATTATTTTATAAACTGTTTTTGCTTTTTACGTGAAGAAATGTAATACTTTCCATACAAACGTCCTGAGCTGGTAAATTACAACTCTGGTAAACAAGACAAATCACACTATCTTCTGCTGAAAAATTAAAAAAAAAAAAAACATGAAAAAACAACATAGAATATACTTTACAAGAACTCCAAAATGTCACCTGTTGGAGGTATGCCTGATCCCTCATGTGAGTATAAGAGTATAGTAATACAAATATTGTAATATGTATTCAATCTGAATATTGTCAATAGAGTATTGTGGCCCACGAGTCAACAAAACAGAAACTTTGGCCCTTGGACACAATAAGGTTGAAGACTCCTGCTGTAAGCTGTGACAATCGGTGTAACTCCTTCCTTGTCAAGAGTTAGTCACGGCTCAACTCGCAGCTCAGTTCTTTGCACAGCCAAGATTGGTTTTCAGATTGCCTGCGTGAGTGTGAACTGAAAGAGAGGTGTGGGATAGTGATCTTGAAAATGGAGCAAGGAGGTCGCTCCACCACGGCACCTAAATTATATTGAATCAATCAGGCTTAATAAGTTTATTTACTGTGGAAATAAAGCAAACTAATCATATGTCATTGGTATTGTTTTGAAGAACTCCCTCCAAAGACAAGGTTCACAAACTTTGAGGTAAACCTGCTATGGCGGCCCATGGGAAACACTCGGGCTCAGAAGGGGCGAAGACAGTTGAGGTAAGAAAAGCGACTAATTGAGAAGTTTCAAGGTAGCAACGTCCCCACGTCTCTGAAGATGAAGCCATCCAACAACAAGGTTCAGGAGTATGCCCTATTCAACATCAATGAGGAGGTGGATGGATTGGTGTACATGAACACGAAGTTACAACAAACAGCGACTACAAATCAGGAATGACTTGTGCAGCAATCCTTATCAGGAAGATTTTAGTGTCACTGACCTTCACCTATCAGCTAAGTAATAAACTAATAGTCTGTGATTCTCTTGGAACAAGAAAGATTGTATGTTAGTTAAGTAGTTATTGTGATGACCAGGAAAATAATTATCTTAAAAAATAATAGATTGTGGTTTTATTTTTTTGTATCATTGTGTCAGGAGTCTTTGTTTGTTATTTTAACTACCATGAACAGGGTAAAATATTTTATCTTGTAATCTTTGACCCCTTTAGAGCCAGATTTTGCAATAAAATATAGTTTGCCTTAAGTTGTTTCTCAATCTTATTCATTAGGAGTACACACACACATAATTTAAAATGGTTACAGCACTTAAATGTTTAGTTCCTTCTCTAATTTCCGGAAGCATACCACTCACCAATTGGCTGGTGTCCTTAGATCACTTATTTTCTTTAGGTCATCCATACATTCCAGGTGAGGGAAGATGTGTTTAGAATGTCTCAAAAAGTATGGGAAAATGTCATCAATATGCCCTGCGCCCTGCAGAATATCACTGATCACAACATGCAGGTCAACTGGAAGAGCGTCTGCCTCAAGACAGTAGCGGCGGAAACTGACGTAAGCTTGGTGTAAGAGGTAGTCTGAAATAATATACGTGGTTGGTGTATCAATATAAAGCCAGTAATACACAATGAGTTTTAAGTAATTATAATAAATAAAACTACTTAAGAATGTATAAATATGGTTATAATTAGGTATCTGATCCTTGGTTTGTTAAGTGTGATTTTGGAAATTCCGATAGTATATTGCGTTTTGAGGTATTCACACCAAACTATCACGATATTAGAATATACTGATCAATAAGGCAGTCTCTATTGTACGGATATGTGTGTGTAGAAAAGGTGAAAGTGCACTAAGGGTAAGACTAGCAACGGTTGTGCTTGTCGTGGTACAGGCCAAAATTTGTCAACGCCGATCGATACACCATCATTAGGCCTACTGTGAAAAGTGAATACCATCATGGGTTTGGGTTCAATCAAGGCTAGTAATCTGGTTTACCTTAAACTGATTATTAAAAGAAATTGTAAAATATTAGCATCAATATATACATATGTGTGCATATTAAAATGTAAAAAAATAAAAGTTTGGAGGGTTTAGTAACCAAAAATAAATATTTAACTTAGAGGATTATCAATTAAAGAGAGACTAGTTTGCACTACAATACTGATTTCCAGAATTTGAATGCATATTAAACCAATTAGTTCTTTGTTGAAAATTTTCAATTTGGGGCATCACTATCAGTTGCATCATACTATTTCAGTCCAACCAGAAGGGATATCAGTAAAACAGGTTTATGGAGCACCCAAACTGTGGTCAATATTATTTACTTCAATCAGCCCCTTTATGGTAAACAATCACAGTTTCCTATTTGACAAAAACCACTCTCTGGTCAGCCAAGAGTTGGTGATGAATGGATAGACCTACATGACCTTGATATATTTTGCTGGTGCGAACGGTTCACATGACAACAATGTCACCTATTTCAAGAGAGATAAACATACTTTTGACAACAATGGTGTGAAAAGTGGTCTGACCTACAATGTGGCACATTTATTTGACTTTGTGAGGAGCTATTTCTTCCTTGGAGTCATCCAAGCCCTCAATAGAAACGTAATTAGATTTAGTGATAAGAATTAAACAGAGAAACCCATGGTACAACAATGGAGGTAATGGAGATCTTAAAGAGAAAGAATTGTTTATTTAACTCCCCTAGTATCCAGCTGAGAGGAATTGTCTATTTAACTCCCCTAGTATCCAGCGGAGAGGAATTGTCTATTTAACTCCCCTAATTTCCAGCAGAGAGGAATTGTCTATTTAACTCCCTGGTATGCAGCAGAGAGGAATTGTCTATTTAACTCCCCTAGTATCCAGCAGAGAGGAATTGTCTATTTAACTCCCTGGTATGCAGCAGAGAGGAATTGTCTATTTAACTCCCCTAATATCCAGCAGAGGAATTGTCTATTTAACTCCCCTAGTATCCAGCAGAGAAGAATTGTCTATTTAACTCCCCTAGCATCCAGCAGAGAGGAATTGTCTATTTAACTCCCTGGTATGCAGCAGAGAGGAATTGTCTATTTAACTCCCCTAATATACAGCAGAGAGGAATTGTCTATTTAACTCCCCTAATATCCAGCAGAGGAATTGTCTATTTAACTCCCCTAATATCCAGCAGAGGAATTGTCTATTTAACTTACCTGGTATCCAGCAGAGGAATTGTCTATTTAACTCCCCTAGTATCCAGCAGAGAGGAATTGTCTATTTAACTCCCCCCCTAATATCCAGCAGAGGAATTGTCTATTTAACTTACCTGGTATCCAGCAGAGGAATTGTCTATTTAACTCCCAGGTATCTAGCAGAGAGGAATTATCTATTTAACTCCCCTAGTATTCAGCAGAGAGGAATTGTCTATTTAACTCCCCTAGTATCCAGCAGAGAGGAATTATCTATTTAACTCCCCTAGCATCCAGCAGAGACGAATTGTCTATTTAACTCCCCTAGCATCCAGCAGAGAGGAATTGTTTATTTAACTCCCCTAGCATCCAGCAGAGAGGAATTGTCTATTTAACTCCCCTAGTATCCAGCAGAGAGGAATTGTCTATTTAACTCCCCTAGTATCCAGCAGAGGTCTAAGCGATGAAATTTGAACTCATAACATCCTGCAATTATAATATGTGTGTGTGTTTGAGTAATTCTATATATAATCATCCAATAAATGTTTGCAGTTTAATTTTTTATTTTAATTAAACCTGGCATATTGTTGGCCATACATAATGCCAGCCAAACTTTTTCCTCAATTTGTCAAAATGTTGAACTATCACACTTGGAGAATATTTGGCCTAACACACTTTATGTTCTGGCTTATAGTTTGGGCCAGTTTATTTTTGTGTAGTTTCAAAAATTATAAGGCCCATTCCAGCCTAAGTAAGCTAATTTGAAACTTAAATATGATTTTACCCTTCGTATAAGTCTATCTAGATAAAACTTTACAAAACATCTACAGTCAAATATAAAGAGTGGAAATTCCTGCTCTCAACAATTCAAAAGACTGAACAAGCATTTGATCAAGTCATCCCTTAAATAGGTTTGTCCTCCTTTTTTAAAAAACTTTTTAACAATTGTTTTACTCATATTAGAATAACTTACCAACCTATAGGAAGAATAATTAGTGAAACGCGGTGCTAAAAAAATTATATCTCTGTAGTGCCAATGTTGATATTTTAAATGTATCTGAAGCAAATCTTAAGTGATAGAACCTTCCTTTAATGTTCTCATATTAAGAGATAATATTGTAATCTGGAAAAAAAAATTGATCTCGAGATTATGATTAATCTTTACGTTTTACCTAAACCCAAAAAAGTGGTCTTTACAATTATATCTGTACCCATGTTTATCCGTCTGTCTGCCAGTCTGTTCCTGGCCATGGATACAAAACTGTTTGATGGATTTTGCTACAGCTTGTTATTTAGATTTTAGAGAGCTATATATTTAAATGTTTTATTTTTATTTTGACAATAGCTCTCTAATTAAGGGTAGTTTACTAATGAGTGATTTTTTTTTAATTCCAAATATTTTTTTTTGGAAGTGGCTCTAAAGATTTTATTTAAAATGCATATTTAGGGTTTGTTTTTAGGGTTTGTTTGAAATAATAAATAGCATTGTATAATGGTTTTTGGGCCAGAATTTATTAAAGCGTAGTTTACTAATGGGAAATTTTTGAATATATGAAATATTTCAAAAATAGCTCTAGGCCTATTGATTTTGTTTGAATTGTATATAATATGTGGATTGTGCGGTAGCCTATGGCAAATATATCTGTATACCGGTACTCATTTTGAGGAAAAAACAAATTTACAGATAGATAACTGATGATTGATTTTTTTTAAACTGGAATTATTTTTAAAATGGCTTGCACAAATTGGTTACAAGTGTGTGTTTTGGGAATGTTTGACATGACAAATAGCATTGTATGCTGGTGTTTGGGGTACAAATTTGTTCAATAGTGATTTTCTGACAACTGATTTATTTTTGATTGAATTTTTTTTATTAATAACAAAATGGTTTTAAATTAATATCTAGGTAGTCGTAGATCTCTCAAATGACACTGTAAAATAGTTTTAAGGTAAAAATTCTTTGAAAGGTGATGAGTGATTTTCAAAAGAAAAAAATATTTTGAAAATAGCTCTTACAAGATTTAAGGGTGTATGGCCCAAAATTAATAATATAATAATTATATATATATATTAGTAGGTCTTCTTAAACCAAACTTGAATCAATGTATAAAATATAGATTAAATGTATATTTTAAGCACAGTGTTTACTCAAAGTTTGAAATTTTGGCATCTAGTGCTACAATTTTAAGGAAAACCAAATGTTGCAAAGATTTCATATTTGGAATGTTAGAAGTACTTGAGGAGGTTTATTAATTGAAATAAATTTTATTTCAATGAACCTTCAATTAATAGCGTAAAAAATTGCCAAATAAATGCAATATTCAATTAATTATTTTGTATACTTAAAC
>CABFVZ010003182.1:72401-84329 GCA_902151445.1 Timema monikensis
CATAAACAAAATTTTGTATTTCGGTTATTGACGTAAAACAAATAAATACGTGTTTCAGGAATTTTGGAAATTTTATTTAATAAGGGATGAAAAAGGGGGTGAAAGTTTGTATCGGACTTGCATTATTTTTGATCTGAGGTCAAGTTATGGTCATCAACGTAACGTAATATTTTAAATTAATCTGTAAATACATATGTATATTTTCGTATTTGTATATAATCAACTTCCACGCGAGCAAAGCCGCGGGCAACAGCTATCTAGTGTAGAGATAAAGCTTCAAATACTTAACGTCCACCGTCCACCTCCCCCACCTTCCCAACACACTATTAGTTCGGCATATCAGTATAAAGCACAACTAGTGATTTTAATTAATATTAATATTAATTACAATAGTGTGTTAATGATGAGCAATATCTAAATCTGAGGAAATGTACCCACATTTCTGTGAAGGGACAAAGGGAAGCCATTTAAAAAAATACACCCTTTTTTTATCCATTCGGGATTTGAAATCTGACCACCATTCTTCGTTAAAATAAACTAAATGAACTTAGTGTTTAAATCATGTTAAGGTCAACTTTAAAAATGAACCGATGGTTTAGTTCGGTCCCGGGGTGTCCTGGTGGTCTAGGGGTAAGGTGTCAGACTTCTATGCTGGGGTCCGGGGTTCAATCCTCGGTCCCGGCACAGATTTATCTGTTTACCAAACCCTTCCTTCACCTCTGACAAGACGTGTATTAATCACAACTTGTGAACGTGTGGAATGCCAGGCTTCCGCCGTGGTTCGGATTCCACGTTAAAACTGTAGGTCCTCCATTTCATCTCACAATCACCCTACCCTTACATATTAGCATAAGTGCGAATAACCCGAACGGTTAGTAAGACGTGGTGCTAATGGTAGTAATAATAATAATAATAATTATTATTGTTCGGTCCCTGACTTACTGTTTTCATTCATAATAGCCAAAGAAGAAGAGTGTCTACCTGCTAATCCGCCCCCTCCCCACCCTCTCTGCACTTCCCAAAACTCAGCTCAGGACTTTCCAGTCCACCGCTGACGAAGACAGGTTTTTTGGTTCTCAATGGGACGGACCGTTAGCAACCCCTCTCACCTTTTTCTCAGCAACACAAACGCTATCTTACAGATTTTTCTCGACATTAGCTCTGTCCAAACAATGTTAAGCTGTATACCTGGGTAGGTTTTACATGACAAATAAAACTGTAGGCCTATACTTGTTTCATGGGGTTAAATTCATCTAAGGTTAGTTTACTGACAACTTTTTATAAATTTGAATATTTTGAAAAAATGGGTCTAACTATTTGGTTCAAAATGGGTATCTTTTTAAGTTTTTTTACATAATAAATAATTCAATTAAATAATTTTTATTTAAAAAAATCATAGTAGATAATGTGTCTTTATTTTTCTAGAATAAATTATTTATTTGGGGTATTTAATTTTCACTTTCTGAACAAACATTATATCAGCACATAAGAATGTGTATATGTGAGCAAAAGGGCCTACTAGTTTTGCTAGTAAGAGTATTTTCAAATACATTCCAGGGTTCTTTTACACACCACAATCAACAAGGGACTGACAGCTTTATTTCCCCTTCGAAAGAAGTTGTGCTACAGGATTTTATTGCTCAAGGAAAAACCATCAACTCTGGATGGGTATAAATACATGAACATCATGTTCTAGAATAAATTAATTTAATGGTATTTTGCTTATGACAAATTAAAGAAAATACCAAAAATTTTGAAATTGACCTTAAAGATTGAGTTCAAAATAGTTTTTTATGATGAATAAAAATGTTTTTATCTTTACGAATAACAAATAATTTTAGGATAGGCCTACTTTACAAATAACTTATTTGAAAATTTGAAATTTATTAAAAACATTTGAACTATTTGGGTTAAGGTTTTATCAAGAGTTTACATTGTATTTTTTTATTGTTAAGCTAGGCCTATGTGTTTAATGAGTAGCTTAAAACTTGCTTAAGGGTTGTTTAGGTACTGAAAACCTATTTTTAGTACATTTTCTTCGAAACTATAAGAGATGTCACACAATATGAGAAAGTTTGTGCAATTGTGTCATACTATTTATTTTAATTGTTTTCAAAATTTTATATATGGTAAGTCGTTTTTGTTTACAGCATGATTTTTACCTCTTGGATTTGGGACATATTCAGGTACCATGATGCTCCTATTCACCAAGTTTTACTCCTGATGGTGAATTAATTACTACTATTTTAATTTAAAATAGCAACTTTCATAAGAAATATATCTCTATCTCTCTCTCTGTGCGTGCGTGTGTGTAATTTTAAAGATTCATGTAAGCCTAAAACACGACTGGGGGTGTAATTTAAGTTTTGTATGCTATTAAAAAAAAAGAGGGAAACCACCAAATTTTCAATACATCTATAAATACCAAGAGTGAAACTTGAAACTACCAGTTTAGTTTTATATCACCGTAGCCTATTTTAGAATTAGTAGATAATAAAAACACCTTAGTTATAATTTATTTTAATGTAAAATATAAAAATTAATAAAGATTCAAAACATTTTTTTCAATATCTTGTCTCTATTCACCCTAATTTTTGATATGTAAGGCAGAAGGGGTTTTTATAGTATTTAGATATAAAATAAGCAAAAGTGACCTTTTTATGCTTCATTAGGCTATTTAGGGAGCGATTTACCACAATAGCTGTAATGCTTTGGGCAAAATCTATGCAACAGATCCTAGAGTTTTGTTAGGAGACAAATTGCATTCACACTTCTGGTATTACCGGCATTATAACTTATCCCATGTGTAAGTAAACATTAATTTTATATTAGCCTAAAATTGTAAATTGGTAATACTGTTAAAATAAATTACTATATGGTGTGTGTGAAAACAGTATTTATGGCAAGATATTTCAAGAAAAACATTTTGTTGCCACTTGGAAGGTTAGGTTTCATTGGGCTGGGATTTTTTTTATAGAAATAAATATTATTTATTACATACCAAAACACTTTTGATACTATTTTGTGACATTTCTATTTTTTTAAATAGGCCTATTTATATTCTTCTATGATATAGGAGAGTGAGCCTACATTTTATTTTATTTTGATAGAGCTAAGTAAGCTACTAAAAAATTTACAAACAATCTTAATAGTGCTAAGCATAGTCTACAAAGTTTGTAAGCTCCGCATTTATATAGTCCTTAATAATGCTTGGAAATGGAAATAGAGTCTACACATCCTTAATTACATGACCGTGCTAACCATGAGGAAAGTCGGTGACTACCCAAAGTGCAATTCAAAAAAATTCTCCATAGCATCAACCCTCAAGTAAACTATACCAACCAAGCGACCGCAGGCGTTAGCGATGATAGTGCCAACATTTGTGTATAGATGGTGTCATGTGGTCAGTACAAGCCCTTCAGCTGTTAATCTCAGTTTTCTACTCTGGAGCTGCTAACTATTTATAAAAATAGCTCCTAATTTGTCCTCACGTGGTTGAGTTTGACCTCGGTCCAGACCCACTGCTTCAAAGAAAAGTTCTGGAAGCGCTGGGAATCAAACCCGGAACTTCCGGATCTGTAGCTAGGAACTATTAACACTAGACAAATTACTCTACTAAATAAAATTATCTAGTGAAAGGCACAAGAAAATGTGATCTGTGAACCACAGGTTATCAATAATACTAATAGGGAATTGGATCTACCAAAGCGACATCACTATTTCTGAAAACTTGGTAATTCTCAGAAAACTGTTTGTGAGTTGCCACGCTTCCAGGGGTGTTTAAATTTTTTGAAAAATAGTTTTGAAACAACTTTGTGTGTAACACTTTCATTTCATGTTGTATTTGTTTCCATACCAACCAATCCTTTCACTGCCAATGGTGCCTTCATTTTAATGTCCACACACAGTGTTTATTTACTTTGCTGTGATTGGTAGTCCTTAGACCTTCGTCCTCAGAAAGATAAATTTGTATGAATTAAATATGAATAGCCCATATTTTTTATTTATAAGAACTAAATTCTGTAAGCTGTTGTAAGATGCATTCCATTATCGGTAGGTACTCATAGTACTAAACTAATTTAATAAAGACCTAAATAGAACTAAATAAAGTTTACTTACTGTCCAAACCATTTTCCATAGACAATAATTTAACTTCTCTTTTCTGATAAAATTTATTAAGCAATTTGAGAAGATCTGCTTTGTTAAGAGTTCCTGTAAGCTCTGCACCTACATTGATATCATCCGGGTTAGGTTTAACAGGAACAGGAATAAATAATGATGACAAGCTAGGGTCATCTCTTTTCCCTCTAGTTTGTAGAAAATAAACACAAGGAGTCCGAAATTTTTGTTGGGCACATAGGGTAAATCCACCCATTGGAACTACATTCAAAATACCCAATTTATTAATAATTCTACCACTATTAAACATATCGACTAATTTGTATTAATGAAAAATTGATTGCTATAAATACCATTTGTCAAAATTATAATACAATAAATACAAATTAGTATAGTTTGGTAACCCCAATGAAAATACAAATAATACAAATAAAATGACAAATCAAAACCAAAATATACTATTCAAAAACCAATCCATCGTGCGAGGCACAGATTTACAACCAATGAAATAATTAAAGGTATAAAAACTTTAGTTTAATATTTTTCCGCAGAAGTGCTGTTTTCTTTAAATTAAGACACCTTTTATAGACGTTTCGGTGGCTAAGTAACCAAAAGACTGAGTTTTTTTTAAGTAAACATAGTTATTAAAGTATTTCTTAAATCAATAATTGTCTTTAATTAATCAAGGTTTGTCTAACTTCTTTTCTTAATTATATAAGGTCCTTATGAAATACTTTACTCAAATATTAATTCGAAAAACGTTAATTAAACTTTATCTTTTGAAAAATAAAACTAACCTAATTTAATTCAAGTTTTGGCTGTATATTTTAATCAAATTTTATTTTTATTTGATCCTAAATTTATTAATGTCACTATTTTTATGGTAGACTTGCTTCTCGACAACAAAATTGGAAATATATTTCTTCTTTATTTAAATTATATTTTCAATTACGTCTTTAACGTTTAAAAAAATATAATTCCTTAATAACAAGCAAGTATGGCCAAAATAAGGCATTTTTAACAAGAACCGAAAATATATTCAGTCTGCGGTATATATGAATATTTTTTTAATGGGTGTGCTGTGGGGTGGGTGGTGACAGTGTGGAAAGTTGTGGTGTGTGTAAAAAGAATTAGGAAAGAAAGATGATGCGATAGATTGCGATGGAAACTGTGATTTATGGTACCATAGGATATATGTGTTGATGTGGGTAAGAAACGGTTTGAGCAGCTAAGCTCTGATAAGTCTGTAATGTGGTTTTGCAAACCTTATCAGAATCTTTATATAGACGCAAAAAGAGAAGATGATGGCAATCTAGCTTATTGTCCACCAACTAAAGGAGAAGACCTACTAAGGGCCGGGCATATGTCTACTGGATAAATATTGCTATCGGGAGGTTAGAGTTAGCAACCATATAAAGCCTATCAGCCACTTTAATATTTTATGCATATTATGAACTGAATTTATCCGCCGGAAAACTATCTGTAGGATAAATATATTTTTTGAAGAAAACGCAAGGTTGATACTAATTTACCGGTGCGCGCATTAGTATAAGCCTTACTGCTACAGCTACAACCTGGTTAGTGGCTACAACGCTCAACATTTGTTGAATAATGGCTGCTAAATGAGTGTGAGGAAACATGGCATCACGTTGGCACAGAAGCTAGGCTGTCTTGCAAATAATAATTTCGGTGTCTGCCGAAATGTGGTCAATAGTTTGGTACAACGTTTTAAAAAAATGTCATTTATTGTATTCACACTTAAATAATTTGTTCTTATATTACTATAATTCTACAAATAGCTTGTCAGTTTTTTATAAAAGTGAGAATTTAAATGTTCTAACTTTATATAATAGCTAGAGCCTGGTCCTGTGTCTACTAAACATGTGAACCAAGATTTTAACCTAAAAATGGATTCTGATAGGCGAAACCTCATGAAAAACAACGCGTCACTACGGAAAAGCCAATTTTAACTTTAAGATAAAAGTTATCAGGTACTTAATTCTCCCAATAAAAATGGGCTGGATAAATCCATTTTATCTGGCAGATAAATGCTATCTGGCAGTCATAAGACGCACTTTTAACTAATGGCTCGTCTACATATAGTCGTAGATGCTTGTCGGGAGTCGGAGTCGTAATATTGACTGTCTACATTGAAAGTCGCATATAGACCATTCGAGTTTTAAATAACTCACCTAAAAATTGGATGAAATTGGACTATTGAATTTTAAAATTAATTGTAAAATTAGTCATAGTCCTCAAGTAAGATTTATATCATATATTTTGTGGGACTTTCAATATATCATTTTTAAGAATCAGGATAGAATATTATCTTGATTTATTTTTATATTCAAAGGTCAATTTTAGGTGAGAAAAGCCCAATTTATTACAATTCATCCAGAGATTCCGTCATCATATTTACAACTCAACTGGAACAGACTTAGAGTCCCGGAGGAATAGCGGCGATGTTTAAATTTGTTTGGAGCGTCCACCAACAATCACTAGATATGAGACAGTTGAGACTCTATGCTGAATTTCACCTGGAACCGCCTTGAGTTTGCGATGAGTGTCAGAGCACACTCACACTATGTCATCTGGGGAGAAATGTATGACCTTGGAAGATTGTGAAGCAGTGAATTTTGCCTGAGACTCTTTCACTCTTTGCTTGAGAACTATGGACGGGTGGAGAAGTGAAAGCGTTATTAGGGGCTTTCAGCCCAAAAATAGTTCAGCTGGTGTCACCTTAGTTACGGTGTGAGGCATGTTGCGATATGCTAAAAGAAACGCACCTACCTTATGCTGAAGGGTTCTGGATTTAGTAGAAGCATCAAACAACTCTTTCATGAGAGCTGTCTTGATAGCCTTAACGACAATATCCGCCAAACCGTTAGATTGGGGGTGGTAAACAGGAGAAGGGGAATGTACAATTAGATTGTTAGACAGAAAACTAGAGAATGCAGCTGATAAGAACGGTGGACCGTTGTCAGAAACAACCTCCTCATGAAGCCCCCAGGCTGAAAAACATTAAGCACAGAGCTTTACAAGTATGCTCTACCGAGGTGCCTTCGTGCATGATACGGACCTTGGGCGATTTAGAATGACCATCTACAGTAATGAGTAGAGTCTTACCTTCAAATTAAGCAAAATCAATATAAATACTTTGCCACCTTCTAGTAAGCCAGGACCAAGGAATCAAGAGGCTCGTGAGGAGCAGTTGACTGTAGTAATTGGAAAACACCACACCTGTTTACCCTAGCTTCCAATTCGTCATCGAGACCTGGCCACCACATAAAACCACGTGCTAGGTTCTTCATGCGACTAGAGCTAGGAAGAAGCTGATGAAGAAGCTCCAGGACTTTGGGACGAAGTGCTGACGGGACGATGACCCTAGACAACCACAATAAACAATCAGATTATGCCGACACTTGCAGGGCTCACCGATGAAAAGGGCGAAGAACTTAATCGGGCACCACATCAGGCCAACCATTGAGGATATATGTGAGCACTTGCCTCAATATGGGATCCTACCTGGTCTCAATGGCCACCTGGACCGCAGTGATAGGTCCGAGGGACACCAAAGAGATCTTGTAGATGTCAGACTACACCTCAGTCTGATCGGGGAGAGGGTTTCTACAAAGAAACTCAGCATGAGGAATCAGTTCAGATTTTCAAAATGTGATTTTATACTGGAAGGCTGACAACAGGATGACCCAACGATGTAGACGAAATGCAGTGAGAGGTAACAATTTTGCTTTAGACCCAAAAATATATACCAACGCTGCATTGTTAGTGCATAGCTCAAAAGGTCAGCCAAACAGGTATTTACTACATTTCTTAAGTCCAAAAATAATTACTGCAACTTCACGCTCGTGATGGGGATAGTTTTTATCAGCATTGGAGAAGGTCTTAAATGCAAAAGCGATCGGGGAAGATGTGGCAGATTACAGCACCCGCACCATACTGGGAGGCATGACTGGTAATTCTAAGTGGCAAGCCACCAAAGTATGGTATAAGAACCTGATCGCCACTCAATTTCTGAAGACACTGATGATAAACCCTTTGTTGCTCAGATCCAGACTCCCAATTCACATCCTGCTTGAGCAAGGCATACAACGGACGAAGCAAAATGGAAATGTGGGGGATGAACTTTGCGTAAAAGGTTACGAACCCAATGAACGAGTGAAGTTCAGATTTTGATGAAGGATCTTTGTCTTGAAGGAGAGCCTGGATGCAATCCTGATCTAGATGCAGCCCTTGGGCTTCCAAAATGTGACCCAAAAATATAACCTTTGGCTTTAGGAAATTACACTTTTCCAGTTTGACAGTGACATTATATTCCACAAACTTTTGTATAATAACTTCAACTTTACTTAGGCACTTCTCAGCTGTGTTACCTGACACTAATATGTCATCCAAATAAATAAAACAATCAATACCTGCCAATACCTGACTAATGATGCTTTGAAAGATGGCTGGAGCCGAAGATAAACCATATGGAAGGTGAAGGCACTTGTATGGGCCATACATAGTGCTCAAAGTCAAAATCTCCTGAGAAGCTGGTCCCAACATCAGTTGTTGGTAAGCCTGGGCAAGATTGAGTACACTGAAAACAGAACCTTGAACTGTAGACTAGTCATCATTAACCGGTAAAGGATAGTGTCCAAGATTTAAATGAGGGTTTACTGTCACGCTGAAAACTCCACACACCTGTGCAGATTTGTTGGCCCGGGGAACAATTACTAGAGGTGTTCCCCAGGTGTGACTATTGGTTTTCAGGATAAAACTGCTTGATTCCATTTCCTCAAGGGCCTTCTTTGCAGCATTCCTCAAAGTAATAGGAATGACACGAGGGCCATATAATACCGGAATGGCTCCTTCTTTAAGAACTACATTAACTTCCACACCCTTAATGTCACCTGATACCTCTTTGAAGACAGAGGGATGTTTATTCCTGAGCAGGCCCACCACATCACCTTTTACCTGCCGAACATAGTTGATGGGAAAGATAGCATTCCAATCCAGATGAATAGGGCTTATCCAAGATAAGCCCAATAGTGAGGGTAAGGCACCCCAAACCACTACTAGGGGTAACGTAGCAGACTGCCCCTGATAAGAAATTCTAATAGGGGTTTTCCCCAAAAGATCTAGTTTGTGCCCAGTTCAACCACAAAGTGGGGTGGTACTCACCAGAGGAAGATGTTTGAAATGTGAAAGGTACACTGGGTCACTAATAAGACTAGCACTAGCTGCTCTATCAACTTCCATGGCGAGAGGTAAACCCTTGACTTCCAACTGGACACTGCTGCGATTTGGTGCCTGACTACTGTTGACCAAGTACAAGTCACAAGCTGTAGTAGCCTGGACAGACACTGAAGGTATGTCCTCCTGAATTTGACGTACACCTCCTTGATTCTGAGAGGTATTTTTTACCCTGCGACAAACCTTAGCAATATGTCCTCTAAAATGATAGTTATGACATTGCACATTTTTGAAGGGACAATTAGACCTAGTATGAGGCCCACCACAACCTGCACATAACACACTTTGAGACGGCTTATGATTGGGTCCTGACAAGAGATTAGGTTTTTGTCCTTGACTGGATTGGAACTTTTTCTTGAATTTCCTGTTTTTCTGTTTATATGGACGAACCACGTTGATGAAATTAGGGTTGTCGCTGGCATTGGCCGGTACAGTGGTGGGTCCAGTGATCTCGTAGTGATTGGCGAGAGCAATCATGAAGCTGAAGTTACCCTTTTCATTCCTGATCTTGTCGCGAACCATGTCCGACGAGATGTTGTGATAAAACTGCAACTCGAGGGCTTCATACAGGAATGTTCTGAAGCTACAAGTGGTGGCAAGATGACGTAAAGATAGGCTGAAGGCCACGTAGGACTCTTCCGCATGGTGTTTGTTAGAACTAAAGGCAGAACGCTAATCGTACACTGATCTTGTAGGAGCGTAGTGAGTTTCTAGGAGAGTCTTTAGTTGGGGAAAGTCTTGGTTCCCGGTGCGATCAGCGAGCAGAGATCTGTTAAGACCTAGTAGGCAACTGGGCCAATGTATCTCAGGTGCCAAGCAACTCTTACGTCAGCTACAATTGTTTCAGTAGTGCAGAAATGTTAAAACCTTGCAAAATATGACTTGATGTCCTCAATACTAGAGTCAAAAGTGGAAAACTTAGGCATGTCAAAACTGTTGGCGTACGAAAATTGCACACATGAGAGCTACACACACGATACTACACACAAAATAAACTCATGGTTTTTGGAATAATAATTTTAAAAAAAATCACTAATCTCCAGTTGTTGTAACCTTACTATAGTTATGGATTGAGTAAGTTATTCGTAATTGAAAGAATTACACATGATAGTAATAAATATAATACGGAATTAAAATATGCTTCAGCCTATTGCCGCCATTACATGGTTTAGAGTACAGAAACGAAAATGAAAGCGAGCAAAGAATAATAAAACTCACAGCGTTCTGGCTGACTACATAACAACACCTTGTTTGAGGTTTCGAATTGACTATTGGATAATTAGGACAAATTTCATTAGTTTGTAGTTTTGATCAAAACAACTTAAGAGGACGTCATCACCGTATTTTATGTTAAACTATTGCGTTTTAAACTTGCTCTTGTGGCTCCGGATGCGTTATTTGTACCAAAAATTGGTTCGGTATTCTTGAGAATATTAATGTATTTCAAAAAACATGACTGAAGTGTTTAAAGACTTAAAATAGGTAGGTACTTGGTGTACGCCTCTCGAACTTAGTTTAAATTACTATTTATTAGTTTATTTCCAAATTGGAGGTCCTATTAATATTTTGTTTATATAAACTCTTACAAGTTGTGCCTTCCACATCCGAATATAATTTAATAACAAATCTGCATTATAATTATATTTTAGCTTATTTTAAGCTTCTTGTTTAATTTTTCTTCAATCCATTCCTATCAAGAAATATGTAAAATGTTATATCTTTTGTAGTGTTTTATATCGAATTGGAAATTACACATTACAATAAATTGTATTTAATATTTTGAAGCTTTTTGATTTATTCGTTTTATTAGCATTAACATAGCTGAAATAAAGTTTATACATCTTTGGAACATCAAAAAGTTATGACAACTACGTGTCTCTGCCAATGATCTTTATATTATACAGGATGGACATAAGCATACGCATTGCCAAGGACCAAAGTGTGAGATCAAATTTATAGTGCGCTTCATTGGGGGCGGGAGACAGATTTAACGGTTTCTTTCATTGTTCTTATGTGAAAACATGTCTCTGATGAATAAAAGTGTTCTTTTTAGAAAATAGTGAAGTATTATACCATTTCTAAAGAAATATTTTCTTTAAAAGATATACAATTCCGTTTTACGGGTATTACTGTACAAACACGAATAAAATCTTTGATATATTGAAATATGTAGTTATCATCCATGTGGTTTACAGATTGCCATGACTAGACTTATATTCAAATATGGCTATTAGCTTGTATATTGGTTTCAGAAACGACATTATATTGAAAGTTCTATAAATATAATGAATAAAGTATAATAAAACTTGATTACATTTGTCTGAATGTCAAACTTTGTGTAGTTGCCATATGCTTAAGCTATCACTTATGTTAGAGGCTTGTAGAAAGTATTATTATTATATTACCAATTTTTTTTAAAGTTTGCTCAGAAACCATATTATATTGAAAGTTCAATAACTATAGTGAAACAAGTTTGATAAAAACTGTATTACATTGGTTGAAGGACATACTTTGTGTATAAGTCATACGTTCTAATGATATATATAAGTGGCC
>CABFVZ010003183.1:0-16969 GCA_902151445.1 Timema monikensis
CTAGAGGAGCTTCAATTCACCTGCAAACTATACTAGAGGAGCTTCAATTCACCTGCAAACTATACTAGAGGAGCTTCAATTCACCTGCGAACTATACTAGAGGAGCTTAATGTTTAGTCAGGATGTCCACCGGTGTGTGTAGTACCATATTATTAATGTCGTATTATTATCCTAAATATACATCAAAATAAGTTAATCATGTTAACTAAACCGATCAATAAAGGTTATTTATATTGAATGGCAAAGATCATGCAAATTGCTTTTGGTTAGGGTCAAAGGGGGAGGTAAAGGTCATTTTCCCTTGATACTAATATTTGGTCTCCTCTCCCCTTACCCCCTTGTAAGAGAGTATGAAGTAATCTCATGAAACTGTGTGTCGAACTCGTGACTCTAAATAGTTAGCATATAGAGAGGATTATTACAGGGTTGATTGGTTACATATCTACCCCTCACACATCTACTCAACCAGGGGTGTAACAGCTTGGTGAGTGAGAAGGCCAGACACCCCTATCAATTTCTAAAATAAAATGGTATAGCTAACTAATCAAAAGTAATCAAGATTGAATATGCAAGCTACTACCAATAGTGTTGGTGTATTTAAACTGGTTTAGTATTGTACAATACTGTACTGGTGGATATGTGGGCATAATGTCAGACTCATTTAGTTTGACCGTCTGGAGACTATGAGGCTGGGTTCTGTTCTCGACCTAGCTAACCCTAATGAAGGTAGTTTTTACAAACCTGTTTCCTACATCTTATCAAATAAAATATTGGCACCTTTACTATAAACTCTACCTACTTCACCCCCATTGGTGTAATTAAATGTGTTGTACAATCTCCTACATAACTCTATATCTGACAGGGTTGGGCCACTTTTATGTACAATAATAAATGTTTATATGTGGGGCACCGGTCTTACCATACTCAGTATGTCAGTAGTCACGGAGACATCTCTCAGGACATCTGGATGTCTTATAGAAGTCGAAATATTCACTTATGAAACTAGGTCACAAGGAATACACACAAATGGTAGCTTTAACTACGTATATTTTATGACATTGAAAAATGGGCCGCATTACAATTGGGCCACGTAAATATGTTATAATCTGCGTTTAAAATGGATAGAATTAATCCCACATTACAATTGGGCCACGTATAAATTTAACGTAAACATTACAATTGGGCCACTTATGCGAGTTATAAGACAAGTTTGTGCATAGACATGTAAAGCAATACACATCCACACTATTTAAATCATTTTGTGTAGTGTTTCAATAATTGAAACATGGAAGAATCGCTTGCGTGGAGTGAAAAGGGGGAAAACTGCTTGTCATAGAAAGTAACAAATTTTCACTCGCTCATGTTGCTACCGATGGTAAAGTTCGCTGGAGATATGGAAACAAAAGTGTTCAGCAAAAGTGTACACGGACAACATAGACAGTGTGTCTGTCTCCAGGTCTGTCTATACCAGGACATCTGACTGCACCAGGAAGTTTTTTGTTGTAACCGTGGCCGCAGTCCTAAAATTAAGGGTAGTCACTTTATACTTACTTAATTACTATAGTTTATATTTTTTATACGTCTATGCACAACCTTGTCTCATAACAGGTATTCGTGGTCCAACCGTAATGTTATTAGGTTTAATAGATCTATATGTTTTATAATACTCCTGGTCAACGAATGTGGCCCAATCCACTTGTGAGCTTGTGGAGGGAACTGGTCTCGTGAACTAATTCACCTGTGAGCTTGTGGAGGGAACTGGTCTCGTGGCCTAATTCACCTGTGAGTTTATGGAGGGAACTGGTCTCGTGAACTAATTCACCTGTGAGTTTATGGAGGGAACTGGTCTCGTGGCCTAATCCACCTGTGAGCTTATGGAGGGAACTGGTCTTGTGGCCTAATTCACCTGTGAGCTTGTGGAGGGAACTGGTCTCGTGGCCTAATCGACATGTGAGCTTATGGAGGGAACTGGTCTCACGACCCAATCCACCTGTGAGCTTATGGGGGGAACTGGTCTCGTGGACTAATTCACCTGTGAGCTTGTGGAGGGAACTGGTCTCGTGGCCTAATTCACCTGTGAGTTTATGGAGAGAACTGGTCTCGTGGCCTAATCCACCTGTGAGCTTATGGAGGAAACTGGTCTCTCGACACAATCCACCTGTGAGCTTATGGAGGGAACTGGTCTCGTGGCCTAATCCACCTGTGAGCTTATGGAGGGAACTGGTCTCGTGGCCTAATCCACCTGTGAGCATATGGAGGGAACAGGTCTCGTGGCCTAATCCACCTGTGAGCTTATGGAGGGAACTGGTCTCGTGGCCTAATTCACCTGTGAGCTTATGGAGGGAACAGGTCTCGTGGCCTAATCCACCTGTGAGCTTATGGAGGGAACTAGTCTTGTGGCCTAATTCACCTGTGAGCTTGTGGAGGGAACTGGTCTCGTGGCCTAATCCACCTGTGAGCTTATGGAGGGAACTGGTCTCGTAGCCTAATCCACCCGTGAGCTTATGAGGGGAACTAGTCTCGTAGCCTAATCCACCTGTGAGCTTATGGAGGGAACTGGTCTCACGACCAAATACACCTGTGAGCTTATAGGGGGAGTCTCGTGGCCTAATCCACCTGTGAGCTTATGGAGGGAACTGGTCTCGTGGCCTAATCCACCTGTGAGCTTATGGAGGGAACTGGTCTCGTGGCCTAAGCCACCTGTGAGCTTATAGGGGGAACTGTTCTCGTGGCCTAATTCACCTGTGAGCTTATGGAGGGAACTGGTCACGTGGCCTAATCCACCTGTGAGCATATGGAGGGAACTGGTCTCGTGGCCTAATCCACCTGTGAGCTTATGGAGGGAACTGGTCTCACGACCCAATACACCTGTGAGCTTATAGGGGGAACTGGTCTCGTGGACTAATCCACCTGTGAGCTTATGGGGGGAACTAGTCTCGTAGCCTAATCCACCTGTGAGCTTGTGGAGGGAACTGGTCTCGTGGCCTAATCGACATGTGAGCTTATGGAGGGAACTGGTCTCACGACCCAATCCACCATGTGAGCTTATGGAGGGAACTGGTCTCGTGGCCTAATCCACCTGTGAGCATATGGAGGGAACTGGTCTCGTGGCCTAATCCACCTGTGAGCTTATGGAAGGAACTGGTCTCGTGGCCTAAACCACCTGTGATCTTATGGAGGGAACTGGTCTCGTGGCCTAATACCCCTGTGAGCTTGTGGAGGGAACTACTCTCGTGGCCTAATTCACCTGTGAGTTTATGGAGGAAACTGGTCTCATGGCCTAATCCACCTGTGATCTTATGGAGGAAAGTGGTCTCGTGGCCTAATCCACCTGTGAGCTTATTGAGGGAACTGGTCTCGTGGCCTAATTCACCTGTGAGCTTGTGGAGGGAACTGGTCTCGTGGCCTAATCTACCTGTGAGCTTATATTATAGGGGAATTGGTCTCACGACCCAATCCACATTTGAACTTATGGGAGGGAACTGGTCTCTCGACCCAATCCACCTGTGAGCTTATGGAAGGAACTGGTCTCGTGGCCTAATCCACCTGTGAGCTTATGGAGGGAACTGGTCTTGTGGCCTAATCCACCTGTGAGCTTATGGAGGAAACTGGTCTATCGACCCAATTCAAATGTGAGCTTGTGGGGGGAACTGGTCTCGTGGCCTAATCCACCTGTGAGCTTATGGAGGGAACTGGTCTTGTGGCCTAATCCCCCTGTGATCTTGTGGAGGAAACTGGTCTCTCGACCCAGTTAAAATGTGAGCTTGTGGGGGGAACTGGTCTCGTGGCCTAATCCACCTGTGAGCTTATGGTGGGAACTGGTCTTGTGGCCTAATCCACCTGTAAGCTTATGGTGGGAACTGGTCTCGTAGCCTTATCCACCTGTGAGCTTATATTATAGGGGAATTGGTCTCACGACCCAATCCACTTTGAGCTTATGGGGGGAACTGGTCTCTCGACCCAATCCACCTGTGAGCTTATGGAAGGAACTGGTGTCGTGTCACAATCCACCTGTGAGCTTATGGAGTGAACTGGTCTCTCGACCCAATTCACCTGTGAGCTTATGGGGGGAACTGGTCTCTCGACCCAATCCACCTGTGAGCTTATGGAGGGAACTGGTCTCGTGGCCTAATCCACCTGTGAGCTTATGGAGGGAACTGGTCTCGTGGCCTAATCCACCTGTGAGCTTATGGAGGGAACTGGTCTCGTGGCCTAATCTACCTGTGAGCTTATATTATAGGGGAATTGGTCTCACGACCCAATCCACATTTGAACTTATGAGGGGAACTGGTCTCTTGACCCAATCAACCTGTGAGCTTATGTGGGGAACTGGTCTCGTGGCCTAATTCACCTGTGAGTTTATGGAGGGAACTGGTCTCGTGGCCTAATCCACCTGTGAGCTTATATTATAGGGGAATTGGTCTCTCGACCCAATCCACCAGTGAGCTTATGTGGGGAACTGGTCTCGTGGCCTAATTCACCTGTGAGTTTATGGAAGGAACTGGTCTCGTGGCCTAAACCACCTGTGATCTTATGGAGGGAACTGGTCTCGTGGCCTAATCCCCCTGTGAGCTTGTGGAGGGAACTGCTCTCGTGGCCTAATTCACCTGTGAGTTTATGGAGGAAACTGGTCTCGTGGCCTAATCCACCTGTGAGCTTATGGAGGGAACTGGTCTCGTGGCCTAATCCCCCTGTGAGCTTATATTATAGGGGAATTGGTCTCACGACCCAATCCACCTCTGAGCATTATGGGGGGAACTGGTCTCTCGACCCAATCCGCCTGTGAGATTATGGAGGGAACTTGTCTCGTGGCCTAATCCACCTGTGAGATTATGGGGGGAACTGGTCTCGTGGCCTAATCCACCTGTGAGTTTATGGTGGGAACTGGTCTCGTAGCCTAATCCACCTGTGAGCTTATATTAAAGGGGAATTGGTCTCGCAACCCAATCCACCTCTGAGCTTATGGGGGGAACTGGTCTCTCGACCCAATCCACCTGTGAGCTTATGGAGGGAACTGGTCTCGTGACCTTATCCCCCTGTGAGCTTATATTATAGGGGAATTGGTCTCATGACCCAATCCACCTCTGAGCTTATGAGAGGAACTGGTCTCTCGACCCAATCCACCTTTGAGCTTATGTAGGGAACTGGTCTCTCGACCCAATTCACCTGTGAGCTTATGGGGGGAACTGGTCTCTCGACCCAATCCACCTGTGAGCTTATGGAGGGAGGAACTGGTCTCGTGGCCTAATCCACCTGTGAGTTTATGGAGGGAACTGGTCTCGTGGCCTAATCCACCTGTGAGCTTATGGGGGGAACTGGTCTAGTGGCCTAATCTACCTGTGAGCTTATATTATAGGGGAACTGGTCTCACGACCCAATCCACATTTGAACTTATGGGGGGAACTGGTGTCTCGACCCAATCTACCTGTGAGCATATGGGGGGAACTGGTCTCGTGGCCTAATCCACCTGTGAGCTTATGGAGGGAACTGGTCTCGTGGCCTAATTCACCTGTGAGCTTATGGGTGGAACTGGTCTCTCGACCCAAACTACCAGTGAGCTTGTGAAGGGAACTGGTCTCGTGGCTTAATCCACCTGTGAGCTTATGGGGGGAACTGGTCTTGTGGCCTAATCCACCTGATAACTTATATTATAGGGGAATTGGTCTCACGACCCAATCCACCTTTGAGCTTATGGGGGGAACTGGTCTCTCGACCCAATCCACCTGTGAGCTTATGGAGGGAACTGGTCTCGTGGCCTAATCCACCTGTGAGCTTATGGAGGGAACTGGTCTCGTGGCCTAATCCACCTGTGAGCTTATGGGGGGAACTGGTCTAGTGGCCTAATCTACCTGTGAGCTTATATTATAGGGGAATTGGTCTCACGACCCAATCCACATTTGAACTTATGAGGGGAACTGGTCTCTCGTCCCAATCCACCTGTGAGCTTATGGGGGGAACTGGTCTCGTGGCCTAATTCACCTGTGAGTTTATGGATGGAACTGGTCTAGGGGCCTAATCCACATGTGAGCTTATGGAGGGAACTGGTCTCGTGGCCTAAACCACCTGTGAGCTTATGGAGCGAACTGGTCTCGTGGCCTAATCCCCCTGTGAGCTTGTGGAGGGAACTGGTCTCGTGGCCTAATCCCCCTGTGAGCTTATATTATAGGGGAATTGGTCTCACGACCCAATCCACCTCTGAGGTTATGGGGGGAACTGGTCTCTCGACCCAATCCACCTGTGAGCTTATGGAGGGAACTGGTCTCTCGACCCAATTCACCTGTGAGCTTATGGGGGGAACTGGTCTCTCGACCCAATCCACCTGTGATCTTATGGAGGGAACTGGTCTCGTGGCCTAATCCACCTGTGAGTT
Organism: Timema monikensis; assembly: GCA_902151445.1. NCBI lineage: Eukaryota > Metazoa > Arthropoda > Insecta > Phasmatodea > Timematidae > Timema > Timema monikensis. The sequence goes on from CABFVZ010003183.1 coordinate 6,371, forward strand.
TATGGAGGGAACTGGTCTCGTGGCCTAATCCACCTGTGAGCTTATGGGGGGAATTGGTCTCGTGGCCTAATCCACCTGTGAGATTATGGGGGGAACTGGTCTCGTGGCCTAATCCACCTGTGAGCTTATGGTGGGAGCTGGTCTCGTAGCCTAATCCTCCTGTGAGCTTATATTATAGGGGAATTGGTCTCACGACCCAATCCACCTCTGAGCTTATGGGAGGAACTGGTCTCTCGACCCAATCCACCTGTGAGCTTATGGAGGGAACTGGTCTCTCGACCCAATTCACCTGTTAGCTTATGGGGGAAACTGGTCTCTCGACCCAATCCACCTGTGATCTTATGGAGGGAACTGGTCTCGAGGCCTAATCCACCTGTGAGTTTATGGAGGGAACTGGTCTCGTGGCCTAATCAACCTGTGAGCTTATGAGGGGAACTGGTCTCGTGGCCTAATCTACCTGTGAGCTTATATTATAGGGGAACTGGTCTCACGACCCAATCCACAATTGAACTTATGGGGGGTACTGGTCTCTCGACCCAATCCACCTATGAGCTTATGGGGGGAAATGGTCTCGTGGCCTAATCCACCTGTGAGCTTATATTATAGGGGAATTGGTCTCACGACCCAATCCACCTTTGAGCTTATGGGGGAAACTGGTCTCTCGACCCAATCCACCTGTGAGCTATTGGAGGGAACTAGTCTCGTGGCCTAATCCACCTGTGAGCTTATGGGGGGATCTGGTCTCTCGAACCAATCCACCTGTGAGCTTATGAAGGGAACTGGTCTCGTGGCCTAATCCACCTGTGAGCTTGTGGGGGGAACTGGTCTCTCGACCCAATCCAAATGTGAGTTTAAGGAGGGAACTGGTCTCATGGCCTAATCCACCTGTGAGCTTATGGAGGGAACTGGTCTCGTGGCCTTATCCACCTGTGAGCTTATGGAGGGAATGTGTCTCGTGGCCTAATCCACCTGTGAGCTTATGGAGGGAACTGGTCTCGTGGCCTAATTCACTTGTGAGCTTATGGGGAAAACTGGTCTCGTTGTCTAATCCCTTGTGAGCTTATGGGGGGAACTGGTCTCTCGACCCAATCCAACTGTGAGCTTATGGAGGGAACTGGTCTCATGGCCTAATTCACCTGTGAGCTTATGGAGGGAACTGGTCTCGTGGCCTAATCCACATGTGAGCTTATGGAGGGAACTGGTCTCGTGGCCTAATCCACCTGTGAGCTTATATTATAGGGTAATTGGTCTCACGACCCAATCCACCTGTGAGCTTATGGGGGGAACTGGTCTCTCGACCCAATCCAACTATGAGTTTATGGAGGGAACTGGTCTCGTGGCCTAATCCACCTTTGAGCTTATGGAGGGAACTGGTCTCGTGGCCTAATCCACCTGTGAGCTTATGGAGGGAACGTGTCTCGTGGCCTAATCCACCTGTGAGCTTATGGAGGGAACTGGTCTCGTGGCCTAATTCACTTGTGAGCTTATGGGGAAAACTGGTCTCGTTGTCTAATCCCTTGTGAGCTTNGGTCTCGTGGCATAATCCACCTATGAGCTTATGGAGGGAACGTGTCTCGTGGCCTAATCCACCTGTGAGCTTATGGAGGGAACTGGTCACGTGGCCTAATTCACCTGTGAGCTCATGGGGGGAACTGGTCTCGTTGCCTAATCCACTTGTGAGCTTATTGGAGGAACTGGTCTCTCGACCCAATCCAACTGTGAGCTTATGGAGGGAACTGGTCTCGTGGCCTAATCCACCTGTGAGCTTATGGAAGGAACTGGTCTCGTGGCCTAATCCACCTGTGAGCTTATGGAGGGAACTGGTCTCGTGGCATAATCCACCTATGAGCTTATGGAGGGAACGTGTCTCGTGGCCTAATCCACCTGTGAGCTTATGGAGGGAACTGGTCATCGTGGCCTAATTCACCGGTGAGCTCATGGGGGGAACTGGTCTCGTTGCCTAATCCACTTGTGAGCTTATGGGGGGAACTGGTCTCTCGACCCAATCCACCTGTGAGCTTTTGGAGGGAACTTGTCTCGTGGCCTAATCCACCTGTGAGATTATGGGGGGAACTGGTCTCGTGGCCTAATCCATCTGTGAGCTTATGGTGGGAACTGGTCTCGTAGCCTAATCCATCTGTGAACTTATATTATAGGGGAATTGGTCTCACGACCCAATCCACCTCTGAGCTTATGGGGGGAACTGGTCTCTCGACCCAATCCACCTGTGAGCTTATGGAGGGAACTGGTCTCGTGGCCTAATCCCTCTGTGAGCTTATATTATAGGAGAATTGGTCTCACGACCCAATCCACCTCTGAGCTTATGGGAAGAACTGGTCTCTCGACCCAATCCACCTGTGAGCTTATGGAGGGAACTGGTCTCTCGACCCAATTCACCTGTGAGCTTATGGGGGGAACAGGGGAACTGGTCTCTCGACCCAATCCACCTGTGAGCTTATGGAGGGAACTGGTCTCGTGGCCTAATCCACCTGTGAGTTTATGGAGGGCACTGGTCTCGTGGCCTAATCTACCTGTGAGCTTATATTATAGGGGAACTGGTCTCACATCCCAATCCACGTTTGAACTTATGGGGGGAACTGGTCTCTCGACCCAATCCACCTGTGAGCTTATGGGGGGAACTGGTCTCGTGGCCTAATCCACCTGTGAGCTTATGGAGTGAACTGGTCTCCTGGAATAATTCACCTGTGAGCTTATGGAGGGAACTGGTCTCGTGGCCTAATCCACCTGAGAGCTTAGGGGGGGAACTGGTCTCGTGGCCTAATTCACCTGTGAGCTTGTGGAGGGAACTAATCTCGTGGCCTAATCCACCTCTGAACTTATGGAGGGAACTGGTCTTGTGGCCTAATCTACCTGTGAGCTTATGGAGGGAACTGGTCTCGTGGCCTAATCCACCTGTGAGCTTATGGAAAGAACTGGTCTTGTGGCCTAATACACCTGTGAGCTTATGGAGGGAACTGGTCTCGTGGCCTAATCCACCTGTGAACTTATGGAAAGAACTGGTCTTGTGGCCTAATTCACCTGTGAGCTTATGGAGGGAACTGGTCTCGTGGCCTAATCCACCTGATAAATTATATTATAGGGGAATTGGTCTCACGACCCAATCCACCTTTGAGCTTATGGGGGGAACTGGTCTCGTGGCCTAATCCACCTGTGAGCTTATGGGGGGAACTGGTCTCTCGACCCAATCCACCTGTGAGCTATTGGAGGGAACTAGTCTCGTGGCCTAATCCACCTGTGAGACTTATGGAGGGAACTGGTCTCGTGGCCTAATCCACCTGTGAGCTTATGGAGGGAACTGGTCTGGTGGCCTAATCCACCTGTGAGCTCATGGGGGGAACTAGTCTCTCGACCCAATTCACCTGTGAGCTTATGGAGGGAACTGGTCTCGTGACCTAATTTACCTGTGAGTTTATGTAGGGAACTGGTCTCGTTGCTCGTGGCCTAATCCAACTGTGAGTTTATGGAGGGAACTGGTCTCGTGGCTCGTGGCCTAATCCAACTGTGAGTTTATGGAGGAAACTGGTCTCGTGGCCTAATCCAACTGTGAGTTTATGGAGGGAACTGGTCTCTCGACCCAATCCACCTGTGATCTTATGGAGGGAACATCTCTCTCGACCCATTCCACCTGTGAGCTTACGGAGGGAACTGGTCTCGTGGCCTAATTCACCTGTGAGCTTATATTATAGGGGAATTTGTCTCACTACCCAATCCACCTGTGAGCTTATGGGGGAAACTGGTCTCTCGACCCAATTCACCTGTGAGCTTATGGAGGGAACTGGTCTCGTGGCCTAATCCACCTGTGAGCCTATGGGGGGAACAGGTCTCTCGAGCCAATCCGCCTGTGAGCTTATGGAGGGAACTGGTCTCGTGGCCTAATTCACCTGTGAGCTTATATTATAGGGGAATTGGTCTCACGACCCAATCCACCTGTGAGCTTATGGGGGAAACTGGTTTCTCGACCCAATCCACCTGTGAGCTTATGGAGGGAACTGGTCTCACGACCCAATCCACCTGTGACCTTATGGAGGGAACTGCTCTCGTGGCCTAATTCATCTGTGAGCTTATAGGGGAATTGGCCTCGCAACCCTATTGTAATGCTTCAGACAAATGGGGCTGTTTGTGTATATACTATGAATGTTCTAAAGGAGTGGTTTTGTATCACCAAAAAATGATCAAACTGTACATATATGTGTAAATAACATCATGACGGTGTCTATGACATCCAACTAATGATATAGAACTGTTCGTAGAAATAACTCGAATATGAAATATAGTTAACCACAACTCAAACAATACAATCCTATAGAGTATATTCAGCGTCTTCCATGAATGAAATGTTATGTCGTTACCAATACGAGTTATAACAACTGTATATTTACGTACGATGAAATCAATACAAAGTTTATTTATATAAATATAAAAATTATGTGTAGTATGGGTAAATAGTATAGGGTATTATGCTATTTTCATCCTCACACAACAAATAGTCAGCCTGCTCTTATAAATGGTCCCAATTCAACAGGACGTGGCTAGCCATTGCTCCCTAGGCTGAAGTAACGGAACCGTAACTAAATGCATATGGCTGGTGATGTTACTAGACATGGCTCACAACACATCTCTGTAGATAGAACACACTGGATTGGCTAGACTGTGTTCATCTCACAACATTAAAACTCTGTAGATAGAACACATTGGATTGGCTAGGCTGTGTTCATCTCACCACAATACAACTTTGTAGATATAACACATTATATTGGCTAGACTAGGCTTGGCTTCACAATACAATTTGGAAGATTACAACACCTTCTATATATGATAAAGTAAAACTTAGCATTGCCGTCTTAGTTATCATGAAATTTATGTCACTCCGATTTGCTACTAGCCTAAGCATTAAGGAGTAATAAAAAATAAACTATTTGTCACACTTTGGGAGCGAAGGTTAATTCCTCAATGTATCACCTACCCTCGATGCAGGCCATTTTGTGTCAATGTACGTATAATCTCAGTAGTAGGCCTATAATATTGTGTCAGTATCTAATAACAATGGGACATAGGTTTGTTACATGAAATACACATGTCCCTCCTAATAACAATGGGACATAGGTATGTTACATGAAATACACATGTCCCTCCTAATAACAATGGGACATAGGTTTGTTACATGAAATACACATGTCCCTCCTAATAACAATGGGACATAGGTATGTAACATGAAATACACATGTCCCTCCTAATAACAATGGGACATAGGTATGTAACAAGAAATACACATTTCCCTCCTAATAACAATGGGACATAGGTTTGTTACATGAAATACACATTTCCCTCCTAATAACAATGGGACATAAGTTTGTTACATGAAATACACATTTCCCTCCTAATAACAATGGGACATAGGTATGTAACATGAAATACACATGTCCCTCCTAATAACAATGGGACATAGGTATGTTACATGAAATACACATGTCCTTCCTAATAACAATGGGACATAGGTTTGTTACATGAAATACACATGTCCCTCCTAATAACAATGGGACATAGGTATGTTACATGAAATACGCATGTCCCTCCTAATAACAATGGGACATAGGTTTGTTACATGAAATACACATGTCCCTCCTAATAACAATGGGACATAGGTTTGTTACATGAAATACACATGTCCCTCCTAATAATGAAAGCTGAGTCGTCCAAGCTATTTATAACATTCCAGAATGAGTTTACACAAAAGTTTGGAGAGTCAGCTTTGCTTGTTTAAAGTCGCATACCAGTATATTACATTTATCATAACATCAGATCATAAAATATTTTTTAAGCTATAAGTAGGTGCGAAATGACGACAAGAGGCTTCTTGTTTTCAGATATTCTTTGGAGAGTGCTAAGAGGTTTTTGATAGTTGACAGTAAAGACCATTGAGGTAGGACTATGTTATTCTTGTCCAAGACGGAAGTGGAGTAGTTCACCAATAGTGACGTATTTAAATAATGTTTGCTAGATTGACTTACTTGGGCTATAACTTTCACAGTATTTTATCAATTAACTATCTACACCACATTATATACTTTAATCCTCGATAAATCCATCAACAATTAAGTTTTATTATTTTAAACGCTCCTACGTGACAACCCCACCATTTGATAGGTTATCCTGACAGATTGAAATATAGATAATTGGTAGTGGGGGACGGGCAGTGATAATTAATTAGAGATTAACTATCAATTAAGAAAAAACGAGATAATGTTTCACTTTCACGATTGCTCAGATTAAGTCAGCGAGTATTTTGTATAACTGACAAGGAAAGCTATCGAAACATTAAGTTTGACAATTGATCAGTGATTTTAATTTGATTGAGATAGAATTATTTAAATGTTTGCTTAAGTAGACATGGTGAGATCCTACCTGCTGCTGAAGATACGATGATAGTGACCCCAAGTAGGCCTACCTGGGGTTGTGATGATGAACTTTAAGAACCACACGTCTTTAATTGGTGTTCACTTCACCCAAACATAATTAGGTCAGAGAAATATGGGCTATAAATTAATTTATATTGAATGGTAGTGACGAGAGTTGTGAGCCGCGGTGGTGACGCACCTTCTAGAGAAACACTTTGCGATTTAAAGGAAAATAAAGCGCGTAAAAGCACAAAAGAGCAAAAGGTACCACCCTTACACAAATAAATTAATGCAAAAGGGAGGTAGACATAGAAATGTGATAATTATATAAAATATTAAGGAATTAATATAATATATATTTCATTAAGTACACAATAATGAAATTTATATTAAAACAATAAAATATAACGATATAAAGACTAAACAATCTGCATGGAAGGCGCATTTTCATTCGAATAGTATATAATAATTAGCTGCTCGATGGTGTAACACTAATACATTATTAGACAGTTTTAATTCGATACCGTAAGTACAGCTACATTAGTTGCTACGATATTTTTCGTGTGGTGGTCATGAAATGAGTATTCTTAATAGTAGATAGTTCCTTAGATCAATAAAGATCTATAAAATTCTATGAGATAGAAAAGTAAATGCTTTGAATTAAGATTCAAGATATAAATTGAGTATAAATACACTCCATTTAATCTTAAAGAAAGCAGTCTTACCTTGATTTATTAAAATATAATGGTATATCACATACTACATCATAATGGAATCAATTCTGCCGGGTCTCGGGGTAAACGGAGTGTAATAAACCACGTGAGAGTTCAACCTCTTTCTTCTGATTTGTTAAGATGTATAAAAAATCCCGTCATGGTAATTTATGAAGACCGTTTCATTTATGTATTGATAATGTCACACTGTATCTAGGAATGATTAATCATCCATCCCTTATGTGTTGTTTTACGAATAACTTTGCATATGACAGAATCAATCGTGGGCGTACTCGCAACGGTGATCATTTGGCCTAACGCGTTACTCTCACGATAGACTGGATTCCGGTGACGGAAAGATCGAGGCTCGAATCTCGGTCAGGTGTTCTGTGGCTTTCTTCCTAAATGGCTTCCCACTTTCCCTCTACTCAAATTTCGGTAAGTTTCCTCTATATTTCTACCCTGTTAATTCCTACTACATAAGGATAATTAGTGCATGTGTTTTACCCGAACTGGTACTAAGACAAGGTGGAAAATTTGGAAAAAGTATTCACTATAAATCAAACACTAATCAGAGGGCTAAAGCAGGATTTTGGTGGAAAGAATGTTTGGGAAGGCCGTTTTTCTTAAAAATATCCTAATTTATTATACGATTCTGTTAGGAGAAAAGATAATTTAGAAGGCCCTTTATAGCTAAATCTTAATATACTTTCACTTATAGTACACATAGCCTCATAATAAAACTGCTATGCTTATTATGAAAATGGCTTCTTAAAGGCCTCAGAACTAATAAAATACTTGCATTCGCAACAATTTGCGTGAAAATCAAATAAATCTAAACTAATTACATATTTGCGTAAAGATGTATATAACTAAAATTAAATTGGCATCTACATATAAGTTGGACACTAACTGAAGCTTTCTGTTATGCCATATTTATATAAATATTTGTAAACCCCTATTTAAATGCATTAGTTGCAAACCTCATTTTTTTCAGGTAGCTCTATATTTGGGTGTATAGACGTGTTTTTAAATTAGTTAAAATTATTTAGTTATTTTAGTCATATCACAACCTAAGCTTTGGGTTAGGAATAGAAATCAATACTATACTGAACATTAAATACTAATAACATATTAACTGTAAATAATTGGAATTATTGTTTTTCTTTAAAAATATCGATAGTTTTCATTTTTACTTTTTTTTATAACCCCGTCTTACACCCATTAATGTTTTAAGCTTGTTTATTTTACTATTGAATTTTCAATTGAATAGGCCTCATTTTGGTCAATTTATTCAACAAGGCCTAATATTAAAAGGGTCAATAGTTTTCACTTTACTTTTCTGTAGCTCAATATTAATCTTAATAGGCCTAAACAATCCATTAGTAAACTATTAAAAATATTGGTTTACTATGGACAAATTACACTGGTTAGTTTTACATTTTCGAAACTTAAGTGTGGACTAAAACACTATTCATTTTACCAGTAAATTTTTTTTAAATAATTTATTATTGATCATGTAAATTTCTTTATACTATTAACGTAATTCTAAAATATTATTAAAATGCAATAGTAATTTTAAAATACTATTAAAATTCAATTTTTTTTTTTTAAATAATGTTAAAACTTTGTACAAAAATACTGTTGGTTTTCTGTATCTCATATTCATAAGGGCAAATGCACCTACATCACATTAATGTTGTGTTGAATTCTGAACATAATAAGTAAGCTCAAACGTAAGTTATGTAATTATCCCATTATAACAACATATATGAAGACCCCAAAATGATTGAAAAGATAATTGCGTCTGAGATTATTTCTAGAGGGATATTGGATCATAATAATAAATCTAAGTTCTTTTTCGGAATATCTTCAGTTTCTTAAACGAAAGAAGAGGAAGCAAGTGGCGTCCATCAATCAAAGCTAGCCCAAATTTCACCGTGAAATCTCTTGGTGAATAGCTCAATCCAGTGTGAGGAAAAGGAGTTATCTTGTAGAAGTTGCTAGTTGAGAAATTAGACAAGTCAGGTGGCCATGAATCATCTTCACTTCTCCAGGAACTGCCTGGAAACTTCACCTCATTTAAAATTATACTTTATATTATTTCAGTCTTAACGTAATTGAGCTTCGTTCTTAATATATAAAGATATTTATATAAAAGGAAGATGAATAGTATACGAATATAAATTATCCAAATGGTATGAATTTTTAATAAATTAGAGTTAACTCACTTTTGTAATTTAGAAACTAGTTAATGCAAATTAAAATGTTGTTCCTATTTTATCAAAAGATTATTTAGTTATATTTTTAATGATGGTTACCATCGAATGATAAAAACTATCGTTTCCAAATTATCTAATGATCATTCCGTATTTTCAATATTCGCCAATACAAGATATATCAACATGTAATATTCTGAAACTACATTCGTTCGCTTTTCCTGATCGATAGTCAAGCTTGTGTGTCATGATTTTGAGTCAGAACAAAGCTGACTTTTAGGTCTACTATGTATGAAATAAAGAAGGTAAATATGTGTGTTCTGACATTATTAATAATTAATTAGGCTCTAATTGTAGCGAATGTTTTGCGTATATATCAAATGGAAAGAGTTAGTGGCCCTAAGTTAGCCGCCTCAGTCATCAAGAAAGTAACCTATCAATCGCTGTCACGCCACCAGATTGAAAATACAATGGTCCATGTCATTTTATGGAACTACTTATTTATTGTGTTTAAGTTTTTACTCCCTCTTACTCTTCACCTACAACGTGCGGGCCTGGATACCTGTCAGGATGTCATTGGCCGATGATAAGGGGGGATGATATAAATACTCGTGTGGATTTGTGATTGACTTTTTAAAGGGTTTATTAATACTACTATTACAAATGTGATATTAAAGGTGAAGCCAAAATGAAGAACTTAGTGAATATAGAGAAGCGAGTGACCAAACTATGTGTTATGAGATTTACCTAATGGCCTGTCTGACTACTAGGCAGTCCTTGCACGGTCGTTGAAACTGGTCCCCTGGGCTCAAGCGGCAGGCCAACTGGTACTTGGCGAACCAGACGACTTAGTCCACGTGGCCCCATGACAGGCAGCGCGACCTCCCAGCTTACGATCTCCTGCGATCAGCCTCGAGGGCTCAGAACACCCCACCTTCCACACACACCATTTTAACTGGGCCATTGGCTAGGCTACTAGCTATGGAATTCTGACACCTCCTATTCCAGTCAGCGCTTATAGTTTATTTGTTTATTGATTTATCATAGCACTCCTTGTAACACTCATTATGTCACTCACCACTCACAACAAAAAATGTTTATCCAAACATGTCTTCCAATTGAGGCCGTTGGTGACACTACCCAGGACTTCATTTAAGAGATTCAAACACATTTTTGAATCTCTTAGCCCTCTCCTCACTGTTTGAGAAAATTTAATTTTCCTCTTGTTTATTTTAATTCCCCCCCCCCCCC
>CABFVZ010003183.1:16978-48410 GCA_902151445.1 Timema monikensis
CCCCCCCCCCCCCTTCCAATGTTTTAAACAAACTATATATGGCAGTATTTCTTTTATGGTTCAAACAATATCAAAATTAATGTACAAGTACAAATTAAGTGGCTTTGTAACAGTAAAAACACTTAAGAGAGCTTCTAGACGTGTTTAATATTTATAATTTTTCCAGCCTACGGCAGTTATGTTGTTATGCTTTCATAATAAACACTTCAGTTAGCTCCTAGAGGTGTTAAATATTTAACATTTATCTGGACTTCGTAGTTATGATGTTATGTTTTCATAAAATAACCTTCAGATAGCTTCTAGAAGTGTTTAATATTTATAATTTGTCCTTTCCTTCAGCAATAAGGGGGTTATGTTACTATAAAAACACTTTAGAAAGCTTCTAGATGTGTTTAAATATATAGATTTTTCCTATCCTCCAGCAGTTAGGGGGTTATGTTACCATAAAAAAACACTTTAGAGAGCTTCTAGATGTGCTTAGTATTTAGAATTTGTCCTAAACTCCGGAAATTAGTGGGTTATGTTGCAATAAAAAAAAACATTTCTGACAGCTTCTAGAGGTGTTTAAATATATATATATTTCCTAGCTTTTGGCAACTAAGGGGTTAAGATGCCATAAAAAAAACTTCAGATAGCTTCTAGAATTGTCTGCCCCCTTAGAATTTTGTTTTCTAGCTCCGGCAATTGGGGGATGCGCCCACCAAACACCCCCTCCCCCCCCCCCTGGAATTACTGGCTGGCTACGGCCTTGTTTACACTTCTCAATCCCTCAAACTTATGACTCAACATTTGTCATACAGTCAGCTTAACTGATTGACAATGTCAGGAGTAATAGCCCGACTTTATCCGATCGACCGGAAATAAGAATAATGGAGGGTGTGAGGGTGTTATATAGTAGTGTAGAAGTGGTTTCCTACGTGTGATCTATCACTGTAACTCCCGCTTTCCTCTTGACTCTACCATCCTAGTACCTATCATATAAGCGTATACATTATGCATGCATGTATGCATCCGTTTCGGTGGCCGAATGGTTTAATGCGTCACTCTTGCAATATACTAGAGTGCTGATGTCAGAGAGATTGGAGTTTGTACTCCGGTTGGCTATACTGAGGGTGGTTTTCCAAAATATTGTTATCCTTTCCATCTATGCAAATGCGTGAATAATTTATCTATATTCAACCTTCCTCATCACTAACTCATTAGCGAAATTAGCACGTATGCGTGTAACCTGAATAGATAGTGCCAATGATAAAAAAAAAACTATAAGAACATGGAGGAAACGAGGTACAGTATTATGTTCACAAAATTACTTTTAAGTAATAATTTTAAAAATGTTAATTAAAAACAACCATCGAAACCATAAAATTAGATGACTGAATGGTCTATATAATCTATTTTAATTTCTCTTTGAATGTCAAGTATAAATATCTCCTGTAGTTATTTTTCCTTGGATTGGAAGTTGATATTTTTCCCAGACAGAAAACAAATTTATTTCATATCAAAAAAAGTATTTGTTATATTCATATATAATTACTGCTGCATACATTTAAAACGTCAGTCTATCAATAGATGCAAAAAATTAAATAAATATTCGTCCAAGGTTTATATCCTAAAATTTATCTAAATATTTATCAAAATTGACCCACACTGTCAAAAAGAACCATTTTATAGCACATTTCTTGGCGTACGAATACGTTAAATTAGATTTATCTAATTTGTTTACTGTCATTTAAAACATAAAAGAGAGATACGTTTTATAAACCTATTCATGAGTATTATATAACTATGAAAAAATACACGAAGGTTTTGTTTTGTTTTTTGCAGTAACATTATATATATCATAATTGGTCCAGTGCTTAGCGTTCTATACTTTGGATTCACAGCCAAAGGGGTATATTTCAAGAATGTTTGTTCAAACATGCAATTTTAAGATATAAGTTTGTAAAATTACCAAACATTTTTAATCCGAAAGATTACGAGAGAGGAAAAAAAAGTTATGTTTGAGTTTGCTAAATTAATTGATTGAAGCCAAATCCCGAACTTTAAAAACCTTAAAATAATCAAAAAATGTAAAAAAAACTTAACAGTAACAAAAAAGCCTATTTTTTAAAAAAAGATGTGTGATTAATAGAAACTTTTCTCTACTAAACTTTTGTATTATGCTATAATTGATTTACAAATATTTGATTCAGAAAAAGTATATTCACTCCAAAATCAACCCTCTCCAGCTTAGCTACAGTATCTCATCAGGCATGTGTATTTTACAACCATACAAGCAAATAGGATACAAAGTTCATGGCCTACACACATTATCTTCTCATTCCAGCAACCATGCGATTAAAGAAAGTATTTATGAGTACAAAAATATTGATAGTGCTTAAAAATATACTTATTCAACATAAATTCTTAAAAAATTATTCAAAAAGGCCTAAAAATTACCAAAAAAGGACGTGAACCATGAAAGTACGTCTAAAAACCCCAAAAGAACAAAAAATAGCACATGATAATTGTCTCTGATGTACCAATAAAATATGACATGTCATCAAAATCTTGGTCCTTTAACTTGAAACTGTAAAAAATATTGATTTTTAAAAATTCATTTTTTCCAAGCCAAAATAACAGTATTAGAGTTTATAAGGAAGGAGCCATAAAATTCCTTTTTTCAAGCCAAAATAACAATATTAGAGTTTATAAGGAAGGAGCCATAAAATTCCTTTTTTCAAGCCAAAATAACAATATTAGAGTTTATAAGGAAAGGGCCATAAAATGTTCAACAGACTGAAACTTGAAGTATTAATTTTATAAATGCGTTATGTATATTTTAACGATGAGCATTTCCAGAGGTGGATTGAATTACTGCTGGGAAAATAAAACGGAGATTAATGATAATGTGGGTTACTCAGATTCTAGGGTAGGTCACACCATCACACATTCAGCCAAAACACGTTACTGTGATATACTAGAGGAGTTTAGATAATCCCTGAATTGGGTTAAAACGTGCACCATATCTTAGTATCTGTCTAAGCTACCTGAATAATTACACCAATAAGGTATATTTACAGGAAATGTGACCACGTTTGTTTGAAGGGAGAGTAAGAAACCATTTATGGAGTAAATAACTGCCTCAGTACACATTATACAACATCGAATGGCAACCCAGACCAGGGATGAGTGACACTTGAATCATTGTACTTGGTTATGAGGCCCTGAAATTAAATCACACATCAACTAACTAGTAAGGAAATGTGATTCGGAATCCATTAAAATAAAAAGTTTACATGTGTCAATTTCAAGTGCCAGAAATGTGTTTTTTTTCTTCGGGAATAATAGGTGTGCACTTTCCAAAGCAGCTTATTATATTATAGTTTATGTTCGGTCTGATGCGTAAATTCTAAATTGTATCATATCTCCATAACTCTTTGATATATAAAATTACTTTTCATTGCAAATATGCAGGTATATTTAAAATAAAAAATCTTTTATTTAAAACATATTTTTATAAAACCAATAAGTTATTTTTCAATAAATACGCAAATATACAGTGAACTCTGATGTTAATGAACTTGGTTGCAGTGAACAGTGAACCTAATTCATTGGTCCCGGCCCACATACATTTTAATGTGTGTTAAAAAATTCGTTTATAAGGAAACTTAAACTTTGGTTTTAGTGAACCGAAAAATTGAAACTTTCAATAAGAAATGTCATTTTAACATCATGATTCTTTAAAGGCCCATGGGTGTCCAAGTACAGTATCCTTGATACACAAGTGCTATTTTTAAGGCGTACGCAGACTTTATATTCTAAAAAAACAACCACCCAAGGTTGGCATGCTCTCAAGTTTATTTAGACTAGAATTGGACCTGGAACACAGTTTGTCGTTTTTAGATGACAAGTTTTTAATTATATATATATTAAATATATTGTCATATTGTGGCATTTTAGTATTATAAAAAAAAGTATGTTTGGAATAATTTTCTGCCAACAACAAAATCACAACCGATGGCCATGTGGGCACCATTTCTACCATTTCTCTACACAACAGTCTCAGCGCGCATTGATTGGTCGAATTACACAGACTAGTGTCGGAACTAGTACGAAAATAGCACGTGTTCTATCCTCACAACTAGTGTGATGGCCAGTACCAAGAGCCAAAACTAGTATACTTTTTCTGATTCAGACGACGCTAGATGATGACGTGCTAGCTAGTGCTAGCTAGCCCACCGGATTTCAAGTACGAGCTAGTATTGTGTGATACGTGTACAAGCGTCCAAGAACATAAATAAAATTAAGTTATAATAGTTCCAAAATAAACCAAATAGTGTTAAAATCCCCCTCAACAAAAAAATAAGGATAGCGATTGGCACTCAAAATAAACAACAAGGTGAATTTAATAGAATTAAATACAGGTAAATAGATTTTATAAATAGTTAAATTGTAAGTCACTAGCTAATATCCGAAACTTTAGGAGTTGTGTAATCTGCTTGAAATTAAAAAAATAGTAAAGTTGTCAATGGAATTCAGTATTTGAAAGACTGAAGCACCGTCTATTAACTGTATAAGTCTACTATAAGTACATCCTTTAGCAAAAATAACATTACTACTCTTTACAAATCGAAATTATTACAAAGCCATTGAAAATAGGCATTTGTTGTCATTGCCTGTTTTTCAGAAACCCTTTAAGAGTGTTTGGTTGTATCAAAAGGTTAGGTTAGGTAGAGAGATCAATAAAATATAGGTTAACTCTCTTTTTAAATAATAGAGGTAAATAAATAGGTTATTACTCGTACCAAAATCGTATTATTCTTAAAATTCTAAATTAGGCACAAAACAATAAACCTATTAATGGTTTCAATATTACGTATAATATTAAACTACAGTACTGAAAAAACTGCAATTTTATCAACAAAACCTATGTTATAAAAAATGATCTACTAACTAAACTGTAAAATTGTAATTAATAAATTATTTTGTAAAAACTATAATAGATTAATTCATCTATTTAAATTAATGGTTCTCTTTCGATAACAGACAAGTTTTAAGCTTTGATTTTTAGGTTTGGTCATAGTGAAAATAACAGTATTAAACAAGACTATTTACAATAAAGTATTTACATGAACGATACCCTTTGCACAAAAATTAATGAAAATTACATTGAGTTTCCCATGATATACTCTATAGGAACTTGAAGATATAATACCACTGACTATGAGTAACTTTTAAATATCGATTGATAAAAATGATTATTTTTATAATATATATATATTATTATTACTATTTATTAATTTTAGGACCACCTTGTTAGACTAATGGTCTTAGTTCCTGTCTAAAGAACAGAGTCCCCATGGCACAGGAATATTTTTATTTTGAGAGTAAATAATATAATTATGTGTTTTTATATGAGATAACAATTTTGGGATCAAAAATAGACCAGTAAAATGCATTATTTAACGGTTCCATTGTGCATTTTTCTAATTCATTTTAGGCATGCCAGATGTTAGTATACACTAAACCTATTTAAGAAAAATTATATCTGATGCAGCTCAACTAAAAATTATGACACACAAAAAATTAAAATAGGTTTCTAAATACCTTTGCCCTATATTCGTTGCTAGATATAAAACCACTAACTAGTTTTGCAATTTCAAGCTTGTTGAGCCTCTCAGGGTATGCATTAAGCAGACACAGGTAATTTAGTCTACGTTGCGTCATTATGGAGCGAAGATAGTTATTTTATGCGTTCAAGCATGGAAAAACTTCTTTCTGAAGTAGCTGATGTAGCTGGTATCACTAGCAGAGTTTTCTAAATCTCTTTAGTGTGTGTGCTTCAAGCCCATTTTATTTTTATTATATTAATTTAATGTGAACTTAGTATCTTTCCTCAACAATATCTTTATACTATCTAAAAGTTGTATTATATTATTTTTGGGGGGTAAAAATTATACATTTTGCTCTCCTCAATTTTCGGGGGGATTAGATTTACCCCCCCGATGTCCCACCCCCTCCACTCTTGCACCACAGAGAGGCCACGGAATCGATACCCAGTGCTTCCAAAATTTATCTGTGTAGCAGTAGGTCTTGAAAACGGGGTCAAACTCGGGCTCTTTAGGACAAATGAAAAGCTATTTGAATAAATAATTATCGGTGACCTGATGGTCTAGGGGTAAGGTGTCGGACTTATGTACTGGGGGTACGGGGTTCAATTCTCGGTCCCGGCACAGATTTATCTGATTACCAAACCCCTCCTTCACCTCTGACAAGACCTCTTGTGAATGTGGGGACACCGTGGTTCGGATTCCACGTTAAACTGTAGGTCCTCCATTTAATCTCATAATCACCCTACCATTACACATTAGCGTAAGTGCGTATAACCCGAACGGTTAGTAAGACGCGGTAATAATAATAATAATAATAATAATAATAATAATAATAATAAAGAATTATCAGTTCTGGCTTAGAAAACTAAGATTAACGATTGTAGGGATCATTGTGCTGATCACATGACAGCCTCTATCTGCAAATGTTGACAATATCATTATCAATGGAAACGGACGCTTGGTCGATATAGCTCTCTTGTGGGCTCAAACTAAGGAGTTTATATACATGCTACCGTTAAAGTGTATAATTCCGTTATTTCATAAAATAATTCATGAATTAACTAACTAAATCTGTTAAAGTTTTAAATAAATACACTTTTACACACTTTAACTAGTTATGATATGAAATAACTAGCTGTTCTATAAATTAACTAATGGCATCTAGTTAAAGTTTAAAATAGGTTTTATTATTCATCTTGATTAAACAATTGAGTATTACGTTTCGGTCAGGATACTTAAAACTATAAAATATAATCATAGGTAATAAAATAAACAATTCTAAAAACTTTCTTGTCTTTTAGAAAATCTAACCATTTTAGTAATAATTAGTTTCAAAACTGATAGAATGTCATCTGGAAATTCATTGACGCAAGCTATTAAATGTTATACTACTGTCACTTAGCAAGCTAATTCAAATAAAACTAGACAGGTCAAAAGAACAAAATATGAAGTGAAGTAATAGTATTAATTAAAAAAAATAGTTATACAAATGTATTCTGAATTTTAAAAACTTTATCCTATTATTAAACCATTTATTACAGCAAGGACTACTGGAATGGCATTTGGAATTGCGTTGTACATTATTTTTGAAGCAACCACATTTTTTTATTGTCACACTTTTTTGCACGAACATTATTAGAATTCTTGACCAGTATCGGTACTATGAGCTGTAGCAACAGGCCGGAGCGATGTCTCGATATTATGTAATTCTTCAATTATTGTGATTAATTTTTGTTCACACAAATACACACTGAAATGGGACCGAGAATATAGCTGCTTGATGCGACCATTTCTTATTCCCAGCCGAAAAAATCCTTTGTTGGTTTATTCCACTATAACAGCTAAAATAAATCTGGTGTCTCCTCTTCAACTGGCAGTTACCTACTAAAATACGGACTACAATGCCTTCAGAGGCCTCAGAATGATATTTCTCTGCCATTAATTTCATTTGATCATTTATGTGGACAGGCTGTTCAAATTTCCCACAAATTTGTTTATCCTGGTAATTTTTTAAACAAAAGACACATACTTTAACGATTTAATTTGGCACAGTTTCTTCAACCAAAACTTCATTTTCAAGCATAGATGAATTACTTATTAAATTCAAAGTATTATATAATATTGTTCTTCATCCTAAACAGAAAGGAATACTTCTTTCGGAATAATTGTTGACAGTCCAACTCTAGGCGCACAGCCAAACATAATCACGTAATAGGACATCTTAATATCAGAGTGAAAAGATTTGTTTTTTTATAAACTGAATCAATTTTAGCCCAACCCTGGTGGAAAAGCACAGGAGTATACCATAGTAAACCAAGGAAACCCGGTTTACATATGGTTTCTTAAGGTCCAAGGAAAACCAAGGAAATCCAGACCATTACTCATGTGTGGGCTTGTGTGGATTTGCCAGGTTCTCCTGGCATAGAGTATATCAATGGGAACCAGACATTGTCTGGAACACTCACGGTCTGTGGTTTAAAATGGTTTTCTTTGGGAAGTGGAAAACCAATGCAAACCAGACTTTGTCTGGAACACTTTGGGTCTGTGGTTTGACCTGTTTCTTGATGGTATGTGCCAAACCATTGCAATCCAGGCCTAGTCTGGAACGCTCTGTGTTTATGGTTATAACTGGTTTTCCTTGGGACAGAACAAACCGATGCAAACCGAACTTTGTCTGAAACACAAAGTGCATGTGGTTTGGTCTGTTTCTCTTCAGGACAGAACAAACCAATGCAAAACAGACTTTGTCTATAACGCCCTTTGTCTGTGGAATTATCTGGTTTTCTGTGGGATAGGACAAACCAAAGCAATCGAGACTATTTCAGGAACACTCTTTATTTGTGGTTTGGTCTGATTTTCTTTGGGACAGAACAAACCAATTCAAACCATACATTGTCTGGGTCAATCTAGAACTGTGGTTTGATCTGATTTTCTTTGGGACAGAACAAACCAATGCAAACCAGACTTCGTCTGGAACATTTTTATTTGTGGTTTAGTCTGGTTTTCTATGAGACAGAACAAACCAGTGCAAACCACTCTTTTTCTGGAATACACTAGATCTGTAGTTTGGTCTGGGTTCCTTTAGGACAGAACAAACCAGTGCAAACCAGACTTTGTCTGAAACACTCCTGATCTGGGGTTTAGTCTGAGTTTCTTTAAGACAGAACAAACCAATACAAACTAAACTTTGTCTGGAATAATCTAGCTATGTGGTTTGGTCTGTTTTTCTCTGAGACTGAACTAACTAATGGAAACCAGATTTTGTCCTGAACACTCCAGATATGTGGTTTTGTCTGATTCTCTTTGGGATGGGCCAAACCAATGGGGAACAGACTTAGTCTGGAATGCTCCAGGCAGTGGTGACTCCTCTTTAAGTGCACAGGTGCAAGTGCACCACTTATAATTTCACACAAAATAGTATTTAACATTATTTTATTTAAATAATAACATTTCATAATGAATCGATTTTTTTAGAATATATTTCTTAAAATTAGCTATGTGTGTTTCATTCTATTTACTATTCTACCTGTTTTCCTGACTGCTAGCGCTATCCTAGTACTTCTACTAAACTTCAAGGGCGTGCAACAATCTGAATATGCGCATCGAGAAGAAGAGAGGCTGTTGACTTTGCAAGTTAGTTTTAAATTGAACCTTTAACACATGGCCCGTAGCGCAGCTTGATAGCGAATTTGTCGATTTGTATTGATCAACTAAAGCGTTACTATCAGTTATAATGTTTTTTAAAGTGTGGTTTTTATTTTTGAATCCATACACAATTAATTAAGTACAATAATTATGTAAATAGTAGTTAATTAGTTCATAATAATTTACTGTTTTAGTGATTATTTTAAATATCAAAATGAATTTTGGGCAAAACATTAATAATAAAAAAAACTTGGTTTATGTAAGTAGTTGTTATTTGTTAACAAGTTAGTGTTTTTTTTCTAATATCGAAATGAATTCTTTGCAAAGCAGTTTGCAAAAAAAAAATATATTTGGCCGTGTTTGAATAGTTTGTCCCCTACGCACTTGTGCACTTTACTGCACGCTTTAATATAACACGTATCTGTTGCTCCTGAGTACATAGGGTGCATAATAGTTTTCGGACAGCAAAGTACAGCTAGAGCCATCTGGTGGCTAATTCTGAAACATGCTTTTTCCATGGTAACGACACAGTCTAGTATATACAGTCGCGAAGCTCCGGGCAAATATTTGCAGCCAGTGCGATGACGTCGCTTCTAGTGGCCAGCAAGCACCACTCTTCTGTCGACAAACATTCCATTAGTAGTGTATTCACTGCGTTGATCGTTAGTCGTTCGTAACAAGATGTATTTGAGAAGTGGATAAGTTAATTAATATTATTATTAATGTTTGTGCATTTCATTTTGAAGATTCACAGTTTATGACAAGAAGAAAAATAAATTAATATGAAATGCGATTCCAACTCTCATTGATGTGTCAAATAAACCGGCAAGTGTGACACTGAAACGTAAATGACCAACTAAACTTAATCTACTCCAAAGAAAAATAAAGTTAGTGCTACTTCTGTGGAAACTTTCCTTAATATGGGTGATGTAAATAAAATAACTGTAAATGAAAAAAGTCCAGTAAACGTTCCAGACACTTCAACAAGTCAAGACTTAAATGAAATACAACAATTGAAGGAAATTATTGGATATTTAAAAAAAATCTTCTAAAAAGAAAAGGGCATAAACTTCTAGATTAGGGAAAAAATGTAAGGAACTTAAGGTATGTTATTGGCATCTTAATGTCATGGGCAAAATAAAAATATATAAAAAATATAGTGCTGCTATTGACAGATATTGCATTAAGTGTATATTATCGAAATACTTGACAAAGGAAGCCCTCAATATACTATTGAGTCATATTAAGATAACTTCGAACAAAAAATGCGGTAATAGATTGAATGAAAAAATTAAGCTATTTGCCTTGAACATGTTATTTTTCAGTCCACAAGGCTATAGATTTTTGTCTAGATAACTAACTTTCGGTGCTAACACTGCAAAAGTTTGTTGAAGGAATAAGACTCCAGTGTGGTGTAAATGAAAACATATTCACACTGTTAAAGGAAAAGGTGCAGCATATGTCTGAAAATGAAAAAAAAAAAAAGTGTCCATGGATGAGATGTCATTAATGTGAAATTTTTCATATGACAGCTCCACTGATTATATTCTAGGATTTGAGAATTCTGGTGACAAACGAACACGAAAGATTGCGAACAGTGCACCTCTTATAATGATTGATGGAATTTTTTCTAAGATGAGACAACCATTGTTATATTTTTTAATAACGAAATTATGAAAGCCTTGGATTTGAAAAATATATTTATTGGTGTTGTTGGCAAATTAAAAAAAAAGTAGGATCAGCAGTTAAAACGTGTGTTACAGACCTAAGATCTAATTTCTTGGAATGGAGGAAGGATATTGGAATTACAAAGGAAAAGCCTTATTTAATTCATGATGCAGACAAAATGTATTTATTTTTTGACACACCTCACGTGCTAAAAAGTGTTTAAAATAACTTAGCTAAGTATAACATTGGAAAATGTGGGGACCGGAATAGCTTCTTGGAAACACATTTTAACTTTGTATTTAAATGACATCAATAGAAAGTACAAATTGGCTCCAAAACTGACACAAAAGTCTGTTTACCTACCACCATTTTCAAAGATGAAAGTTAGTATTGCTGCTCGGGTTTTAAGTCACACTGTAGCTGCCGCCATTGAAACAACTGTTGCTTGTAGCACTATAGAGTCTGTGGCTTTTGCTACAGTTGAGTTTTGCCAACAAATTAATGATTGGTTCGACATATTTAATAGTTATTGTGTTAACGGCCCTATACCTTTAAGAATGTGCATAACTAAAAGTTCTAAGCACCTTGAAGTTGTTTTATGAATTGAATAACGGAAGATTTGTGGTTCACAAAATAAGGATGTCACCTTATAATAAAATGTGTTTAAGGTTTGAAAATTATCAATTACTCCCTCAGGATGTTTGTGAATGAGCCATTAGAAGATAGATTAAGTGACAAATTTTTGTTGACAAGAAAAATAAATCAGGATAGTGTGGACAACTTTTTTTCAGTAATTAGGCAAAAAGGGGTATTCCGAAGCAATCCATCTCCAAAGCATTTTATTTCGGCCTTTAATAGTGCAACGTTGAGTACGCTACTCAATTGTGACAACACCACAACTGGATATTGTGAAACTGTAGACTGGAGACCATTAATTTTGGATCTAAAATCTGCACATACACTTAGGATTTCATTATTATTGAAGTCTGAAATTGAGAGCTGCGCACTAGAGACAATCATTAATAGCAATTATTTCTCAAGATGTTTGGGTATATTTAAAAAGTTTTTTACAGTCCACAAATGTGATAAATGCCAATCATTTTTAACTGAGAAAGACAGTATTGTTGACAAAAGTAAAAAGTGTGTACTCATTTCCAAAACTATGATAACAGTGTTGAATTTGGAAGCTTAATGATTTGCAAAAATTTCGTTTTTAAATTTTTGTAAAATTGTGAAAATCAGTTGGCATGCGATTTTGATGAGTTTGCTCATAAAAATAAATATGAGGCAGTGTTTTTCAAATCACTGATGAATTTTCCTGGATTTCCATGTGAATGCTGCCAAGATACAAAACTTTCTCTCATTAAACTGTTTGTAAAGATTAGGCTATATTAAACTCTGAAATTTAGTAACGAAATGCTTCAATCCAAACAAAGAAAAAAAAAAACATTTAACCAGTTGGGGTATTGACTTTAAGAAAAATCTGATCATGACTGTGCACAAAACTAAAATTTTATTTTTAATTCGATTTTATTACTGATAAAGTTTGCAACCTTTGTTTAAGTTTATTTATGTATTTAAGTTAACTTACTTTACAACATATTTTATGTAAAGTAAATAAATTAATCAAATTAAAATTCATATTATTATCAGTGTGTATTTTCCTTGACGTTCTTGTGTACCATTTTTATTTTATTTTGCTACTTCAATTAATAGTGTTGATGTAGCATAAACAGAAAATATATTACGCTCTCTATTAGTTTATAGGCTTAGATTATATTTTGTAAAGCTACACATTATAATTAATTTTTAATTAAATTGGAGGATTTAATAATGATGTTCTTAAAAGGCTCAACACGATTACTGTAATTAAATTAACGCTCAACTAATATTAAATGCTGTACATTATCTTCCTAGTGATTTATAAATTCTTCAATTAACGTTTCCTTATCAAATAAATTTAATATAACTGAATAAATAACGTTTTAAACTGATATTCTAAGTGCAGAGCTAATACATCTTAATGGACAGGTCCATGCATCTGCTTGCAGGCCACTTGAAGCGCTAGCGTCGCGCAGGGTTGCACTTTTCACTACTAGTAAGCTTCGCGACTGTATATATTAGACTATGGTAACGATATTGAATTTTGATAGTGTTTTGTCAATGGCGTCATTCGTCAATGGTGACATTTATTTTAGGCGCAAATTCATATTTATCATTTATCTTCCTTAATTTTATGAACCTTAGAGTTTGTTTACTGTCTCTATAAAAAATAAAATCAATTATATGCCGTTGATGTTATTTTACAATAATCATAATAAAAAATAACATAATATGCTTAAAAGTAGACAAAAGTAAAATTGAGTTAAATTTTCTTATTTATTGAACCCCTTTATAGGTTATTGTTAAAAAAAAGTATTTGGAAAACCTGCGCCAAAAATGGTCAATCCTATCA
Source organism: Timema monikensis (assembly GCA_902151445.1). Taxonomy (NCBI): domain Eukaryota; kingdom Metazoa; phylum Arthropoda; class Insecta; order Phasmatodea; family Timematidae; genus Timema; species Timema monikensis. The sequence continues at coordinate 30,341 of CABFVZ010003183.1, forward strand.
CAGTTCAATTAAACTTTAAATTTTTTGGGAAGCTGACAAACTAGGCCTTGCTTACATTAATATCAAGTTGTTTTAAAGCATGTAAAAATATTGCCAGATAAATACATAGGCCTATAGGAATTCCAAAATAAATTACTACAAGTTACATGTTCATCTCTTGTTTTGAAACATTTTGCCAGAATGATTTGACTGCTGAATAAACAAAGAAATTACATCTATGCGCCAAAAGGAGCGTGATGTACGCAGGGATACCAGTGAGCATGTCAAACATTTTTACATGTGTAGAGAAATTGTTAAAATATATATATATAAATAACAAACCATAATAGTTTTATTTAACATTATATGAATGTTTTATTCCATTTTCAAAGAATAAATAATACTTACATTCAATATAAAAAGCTAGTTTAACTAAAATGTGTGATAAAGGGCAAGTTGTATGTGCCACTTAGTAAAGTGTGCAATAAGGGGTGCAAATGTACACTTTTAGGAGAATTCAGACACTATCAAAATCACTTTCGGCCTTTAAGCCAACCGCATAGCAACTTTAAAGTGCACATGGCTTCTAAGGGCCCTTAGACAGACTATTCAGACACAGCCTTTGTGTACTCAAGAAGAAAAATTAGAAATTAAAATACTTGGTAGACCGACACGAAATATTGGTCTATAAAAACTAACAAAAACTAAAAATCGAGAGTTTACTAGAAAAGTCAACATAGAAACTTACAAATAGCATCCATGGCTATGTGGTTGTAATATAAAAAAATGCATTGTTCTGGTGTTTACTCTTTGGTGATGACTTATCTTTGATGAATATAGTTATGACTGATTTGAACCATTTAAGTGAGTAAGTTTCATTCAGATACAAGTGTAGGCCATTTTTTTGAGATTTATAAAATAACTTCAAATATTGAACCAAATTAAACCTTTAATATTCTATTCTTCAGACTGTAGGTATTATTATTATTATTATTATTAGCACCGCGTCTTACTACCCGTTCGGGTTATACGCACTTACGCTAATGTGTAATGGTAGGGTGATTGTGAGATGAAATGAAGGACCTACAGTTTAACGTGGAATCCGAACCACGGTGGAGGCCTGGCATTCCCCACATTCACAAGATGTCTTGTCAGAGGTGAAGGAAGGGTTTGGTAATCAGATAAATCTTTGCCGGGACCGAGGATTGAACCCCGGCCGCCAGCATAGAAGTCTGACACCTTACCCCTAGACCACCAGGTCACTGTAGGTATTATAATGATGTATAAATAATATGTTGTGCTGATTACCTCCGTGGCTAAAAAATCTTTAAGTTAGAAGATAAAAATTTACTTTTTAAGACCAAATTCAGTAAAATTCTTAAAACTTAACCAAATAAGCTTTTATTCACACCAAAATTGAGTGTTAATGTGCGAACAGGCTAACTTGAATATGGCTTAGAAACAAGGGTGGACTGGCACACTGCAAGCAACCCGAGAATACAAATATGACAGCCCTTAAGGCAGCTGCCTTGGTCAGTGAAAAAATATCAACCGTTGTCAGGCCACATGCTAAATACAATGGTCTATATACACACACACTTAAACTTTCAATATCTGCCATTTCTTTTGAAGGAACACATTTGTCAACGCCAAAAATAGAAAAGAATGAAATGTTCCTTCCGGTAAACTTGTCGGTGCAGGGTACCAGCGCAAACCTGCTTTCACTATGAATGGCCCAATCTGTAAACACTCTCATAATGAGCTGACACAGAAAACCTGCTTTCTTTCTGTGCGCACCTTAAATCACAGTATGCTCGATAGTCACCACTTTCAATTGGTCTAAGCTAAACAAATCCATACTCAAGTTTATTGTTTCATGAATCAATTTTTTTTTTATTCTAGGTAATCGGACAGGGCTACCTTGATCCAACCACAAAAACTTTAGGTGTAGTTTATAATAATAATAAAAGGAAGTGTTTGTCTGTGTGTGTTTATTAGTGTGCAATGCCCAGCCAAATCTATGGCACGCAGAGATCTGAATTTTTTTGACGTAGGTGGACGGAAGGGTTCACCTCAAAGTCGGATTTTAAAATTTTTAATTAGGCTATTTTTAACAAAATTTCGAAGAAAATATTTTTCATATGGTTTAGAATTGTGTTTAAGAGATATGGGCACCGTGGGGGGGGCTTATATAATTCTTATACCACAGTGGGTCACGGGCAACGCCGTCTGGGATTGAGTATGTAAATAAAAGTAATAAACTTATCACATCTACCAAATCAAAATTCTTATCATAAGCCATTTTAAAAGTACTATAGTATCACTTCTAGTACTGTGAATGGTTTGTTGCAGTCCTTGCTCATACTTTTGTCCAAACTTTCTTGCGTCACATAATTTGGAGTGGCTCATTAGAACTGGAACATATTTAACTGGGGTCTAGATTGATACTGAATATTTTCTAATAAAGTGTGTTAAGTCAGACAAAGAAACTGTCCATTTTAGTTAGTTGTCTAATGTGTTAAGTTGGTTATAATGGACTTAAATTATTGCCAATAAGTTCGTCTCTTATATGTTTAAAGATTTGCAGCAAGAAATTTTAGAAGAGAACCATGGAAAGCCAATCAAAATACCTAGGTTGAATTTATCAGAGTTTGAGTCGCCCAAACAAACAATTATGAAGAGGATGATGATGCCACCCAGTTAAACAAATTTGAGATTTTCAAAAATTAAAGAGTAAGAACTTTCATTTTATTTCATAATTTGTACCTTTAACATGTTGGTTTGTGTAGTTTTACCTTTTTGCCATTTCTTTAATATTAAATGACAGAAACAGGAAGGATGGGGGTGGAGGGAGAGCTCTTACTGTATATCAAATTTTAAACAAGGAAAATATCTAATTACAAATATGATAATCTTTAATAGTCAACATAAAAAACAAAGACTTTACTAAATTACTTAAAACGAAAATGAGTTTCTTGATCTATGTACAATTTTTGCATTAGCTAACCTATACTTATAATCATTCAACATCATTTTCAAATCTTGTGACATCATATTTAGGTTTAAAATATAATTTAGTTTTTTGTTCTTTGAGAAAGATTTGTAGCCTACTGCTTTATATAGGTACCTGAATAGAGTAACATGACAAATATTTAGAATTTTGGCTACATTATGAGAAAAGTCCCCACATTGTCAATTGCTTTAGTTAAAGCATCTTTCATAACTCCTTCTCAAACTGTTGGCTCATTAGTTTTTATTTTTTGATTGCATGGAATTATAGCTCACATCTTCATTAACTTGAAATTGAGGAAATAATAAATATATATAGCTAATAATGGTTGAAATTTTTTTAAAAATCATGGCTAAAAACTGAAGAGCATAAATGGGTGAACCTCCAAATATAACAGTTAAAATAAGTCAGCAAATTGTTGTCGGCCTTGGTGGTCTTGGGGTAAAGTGGCTTAAAAAAACATCACTTTAATTTTGGAAACATTTATACAAAGATCCCTTCCTTTTTGTCACCACATTCAAACATTTTCATTCTCGGCCATTAATATGGTATCATCTGCATAATTATAACATCACTCTCACATTCACATTGTCCATTTGCATACCAACTGCGTCCTCACACGCACTCCTCATACACTTATCAAAAAATACATTAAACAATCATGGAGACATAACCCAAACTTGTTCAACACCCTGCTCAGTGTCAAACGATTTGCTCTAAACTCTATCCACTCTAAGGTACACTTTACTTCCAACAAACATTGCCATAATTGCATTTACTAATCATGCATCCACACCATGATCTCTCACAACATTTCACAACAAGCTCCTATTCACTCAATCGTACACTTTCTCCAAATCATATTCACAGTACACTTTCTTCTTTACTGCCATACATTTCTGAATCACTTGTTTTAACGCAAATATCTGGTCCGTGCATCCTCTACCTGGGATGAAACCACATTGCGCACCCCAAATCTTGTCCTCTGATTTTCACGCATTATAATTCTTACATTCATTCTTATTGCCTTTACCTTTGTACTAAGGAACAATGACGGCATTCTTCCAATCATTAGGACTTTTGAAATTCCAGCACATACATTTAAAAGCTCAAATAATCTGGCAAAAAGTACCTAACCTCCACACATTGGTATTTCACTTGTAATCCCATCTACACTCACAGCTTTAACATTCTTTAACACTTTAAAAGCTTTTAACACCTCAGACGAGTGAATACATCTCAGAGAGTATTTGGGTGTATGTAGACTATTTCTAAGAATGAGATAGAATAGAAACAGACTAAGACGGCAGTGTATAAAAATGTGTTAATGCCAACTTTGATGTATGGATGTGAAGTGTGTGTATATCAGGAGAAACCCAAGAGAAAGTTAAATACAGTTGGAATGAGATATTTGAAAATACTCATATGGACTGTCGATAATGGATGGATGATGAAAGATCGTGGTTTGAAAGTGAATCCAATGGCCAAATGGAAGGAGTGAGCCATATTATTTGTGGTTAAATGTTGTAGAATGTTTGAAAAAGAGAAAAATTAAAAGCTTTTAAGACTTAAAGGTCATGTATGATTTTAGATTGTGTCGAAGCGAGGGGAGTATTAAAGGATAGAGTATCATGGAGAAAGTTAGAATGGATCAATAAGTATGAGGTTGTTTTGAACTCATTTCTTGTCTACCCCATAAGGGGCAGCGTGACTAGGTATGTGTGTAAATTGTGATGTTACAGAATTTTCATGTGGATTTTTTTTATTACAGATACGAAGAGTACCTTGATAAACAAGGGTATTCTGGAGAAGCCAAAGCCATTGAACAGTTTGGTTGGTGGGAATATAGCTGATCTTTAGCCCTACCGGTCTAAAAAAGGAAGTTTGTCTGCTGATTAAAAATGTTATGACTAATTAGGTATATGATAACACATTAGAATTATTTATGGTTAATTATTTTAAATTACCTATTTTTACTTAGTGTAAAATACTTAAAAAGTGTTTTGTTTTGTAATTAACAAAAAAAAAATTTTTGTTTCAGAAACGGCTCCTTTCCTTGCCCACCACCATCGCCCACATAGATAATTTGTAATTTTAACCCTTCCAGTGTTGATGGAAATAATAAGCTTTATCCTTCCTACATGCTCAATTTTTTCCAACCAAAATTATAACAAAAATATATGTTTTTTTAGATAGATAAGTTTTACTTTACTTGTGTGAAGATCAAGCCAAAAAACATGAATTTTAATGTTTCATTCATAATGAGGTATTATAAGTCAGCATGGTTTGCAAATATATAGGTTAGTTTCCTCACATAAATGGTCTAACATTTTGCAGTCAAAGAAGAGCCTAGAATAATTTTATTGGGAGTGTATTAGATTATTATTATTATTATTATTATTATTATTATTATTATTATTATTAGCACCGCGCCTTACTACCTGTTCGGGTTATACGCACTTACGCTAATGTGTAATGGTAGGGTGATTGTGAGATGAAATAGAGGACCTACAGTTTAACATGGAATCCGAACCACGGTGGAGGCCTGGTATTCCCCACATTCACAAGATGTTTTTTCAGAGGTGAAGGAAGAGTTTGGTAATCAGATAAATCTTTGCCGGGACTGAGGATTGAACCCCGGCCGCCAGCACAGAAGTCTGACACCTTACCCCTAGACCGCCAGGTCACCTGAGTGTATTAGAGATGGGTGATAAATCACCGACTGTGATTTTTTCACCGATACTATTTGATCACCGCACTCCCAGTTACTCAATTTAAAAAGTATCGGTGATTGAGATATCAGTGATCGGAGATACTCCATACTCGCATCAGATGGCAACAGTTACTCGAGCTACGGAGCTAGTATTGCTGCTTTTAGACACTCGAGTAAATACTCGCTTCGCAGCCCTTGATATTCTTTTGTTTTTTATTTCTACCAGCTAATTGAGAATCAACTTTATTGACTGGCATGTTTTACATGTTATTTCTATTTAAAACACTTGATCTCATAGAGAGCATTTTTCAAAAACAGTATCAGATAACTAAGCAAAAATGACTTTAACGGTTTAAATGTTTCATTCACATGCATTTTCAATACAAAATATTTATTGTTAAGTACAAACTCGAAAAGCAAACTTACTAAACGAATCACATATCGGATTCTTTTTAAAAGTTGGCTATGAAAAAAAAAATCATTCTTTTTTTCGGTGATCCTATCCCCAAAATTGCAAATAATAAATTAAAATAAGTAACAAAATAGTAAAAATATAAATAAACATTAATATTTACTATGCGTTGATGATCCTAGTCTAATCTAAAGTTTATTTGCTTCTAATATATGTATAGTTCATCTACTATTAGATGTACGGTATTTAAAATAAAATAACACAATAATATAATATATGACCTGCATTCTAAACAACATTTCCTAAACCAAACGCCATTATGTTTTGTTCATTTTTAATGTCACATAAATTTTAATTGTGGTAAAACAGATCACTAAATAAATTACACAATCACAAGAGTTTCTCATAGTACGTCAAATAAGTTTTAATATTGATACTCAAGTTTAACATAATGTTTGTTGGACCACTAATTGCGTCCAAATTACATAACATTTCACTATAAAATATTAAATAACATTTTTTTGCTTTCTCTCATTTCAATTGTATGAAACTTCTTAAAACTCATACATTTGTATTGACTGTACATTACACAGGCAACATAAAACCCAGATAAAACCTGAAGATTATGTAGCTGTATGTTGATTGTCAATGTCAGTGCCGACAGGAAGTATCAAATTTCATTGCAAGCGCCAAATAGTTTTCCTTCCAACCAATACTCGGACAATTCGAGTAAATAGTAAATACCCAATATTTGAGTAAATAGTAAATACCCAATACTCGAAATACTCTATACTGATAGTACTCCTCAATAGTTCTCGCCTACTCAGACAGCAGCTAAATATTAGCTTCATGTTCATACTTAAATCTGTTGACAATATGGTGACCAGCAGGGGCAAACAGTGGGGTCTTTGCCTTGATAATGACAATAAATGCAAAAGTAATGAGATGTGGAATTTTTTTATTGTAATAGATCGAGAGGTTTTGAAGTGTGATATATGTAAAAAAAGACTGTCGTATAAAACTTCTGTTAGCAATTTGAGAAAGCACATCCAAAATAGGCACCGAACAGAGGCTTTGCCCGTGCCGCATCATGAACAAAGACCGGTGACTTCTACAGAGGTAAGCTTAGTGTGTTTGTATATTATATTAAAATATTTTTTATGTTCAGATGTAGAAAGTGTCCGCTTACAAGACGCTTAATTCTATTCTATTTTAAATTTCAATACATTGAACCCTAATTATGATCTTCCAAGTGGGCATACTATTTCAAAACAATGATACCTGCTATTTATAAAAGTTTCTATAATTCCACTAAAGAACTAAAAGAAACTGTCAAAGCCGTTTGCATCACAACCGATTGTTGGACATATAAACAATAAAAGCTTCATTGCAGTAATTGCTCACTTCATTTCAAGTGACTTTGAGATTAAATCACTTCTTTAGGAATGTGCTTCTCTAAATGTTAGTCACACAAGTGCCAATCTAGCCCAGGAACTAAAAAGGATAGTAGAAGAATGGGGATTAGAAGAAACTATAATATAAGCTGTGTCCGATAATGCAGCTAATATTAAAAAGGCCATAAGAGACGAGCTAAAATGGTAATATTTTGGGTGTTTTGCACACACACTATATCTTGTTGTTTGTGATGGTCTTGCGTTAACTACAGGTGTATTAGTCAAAGTCAAGGCAATAGTTATACACTTCAAAAGAAGTAGCGTGGCCAATGAAAATATTTTAACATATCAAAATAATTCAGGCATGCACCCCAAAAATTGCTACAAGATTTGGCTACACGTTGGAACTCAACATATTATATGTTACGATTTTGTGAGCTAGAGGAAGCAGTGAAAAGTTATATTGCTCTCTTGGATAGAAAATTGCCAGTACTCACTTCAGGGGAGTGACGAGTTACCCATGAACTCTGTACAGTCCTTAAACCCTTTGAAAGTGTCACACAACCAATTAGTGGAGAGAACTATACTACTGCCTCACTGCCTCGTGATTGTTATGACCAATGGACTTTGTACCCAGTCAGCTGTCTCTCATCTTCTTCTTACGGTGTCGTCCACGGCAGTCAGTTGTTTCGGTAGAGCATCTCGGGGTTATAAATATAATGGTGGGGGTAGAGGTACTCAGCCGATTAAAAACATAAGAAGTAGTGTAGTATTTGAGTTTTAATTTAACCAAAAATTTACATGATTGTAATACGGCGAATTAGATGAATGAATAAGTTACATTGATAAAGACTTTTTAGCCACCTGGGCTAAATCTCCTCTCCCCATCTCTGCAGGTTGCAATGGTAGGTAGTTATTACCCGTCTACTCTATGTTAGTGTTAATAGGCCTGTCTCCCGATCGCGTCTGTCCCGCGTCTCACGCTCCCTTTCCACATAATGCAAAACCCAGACGCTCAAGCGAAAGCACTGATTGGCCAAGAGTACGCGCCAAAACCTCCCCCTCCCACTGAAAGACCACACGTGCAAGCCACAGGTGCATATCCCAGCTTCCGGGTTAAGATATCACTACGTTGCACGATGCTTAAAATGAAAAGTAAAAGTAATAAATTTGGATAATTCTAATATTCCAACAAAGACTTTAAATAATGAAAAACTATAAGATTAAAAGTTTAAAGGCCTGAAAATGAAGTTAAAGAATTGAAATTTAAAACATGCATTGCTTACAACTTTGGTTATGATTTACATGACTTATAATTACCATAAAACCCCACACTTTCTTATAATTAACCATTTAATAGTAATAAAGATAATTAAATTAGGCCTAGATGAATGGGAAGTGAAAAATGTAGGTATCAGTTGAGTACTCTGAGTAGCTTGAGCATATTAATATATAAACAAAGACAAACTAATGTAAATTTAAACAAGAAATGGTGGAGAACAAAGGGCCTAAAACCCTGACCACTTTACAACTTCTCAACGTATGCACACAGCTATTAACAAAATACTTTTGTAATACATTGAGGAGCGTAGTTAATGAACTTAACAAACGAAGAGCTGTCTGTATAAAATTTCCTAGACAAATCGGTAGCTGAAGCATCACCACGAGGGACAGCTTCATCTCGTGCCCTTGTAGAAGTGCAGCGGTATATGGAAGAAGATATACTAAATCGTGACAATAACCCACTTAAATGGTGTAGAGAACATAACTATAACTGTCCAAACCTGAGTGAAATTGTCTAGGAGGGATTTTGTGCCTTATCAACCTGTGTTCCCTGCAAACAATTTTTTTCAAAGGGTGTTGTTTTATATTATTAGCCTAACTATGTAAACAATGTTTCAAATAATTATTTTGATAATATTTTTGCTTTAATTTTATTTTGTTTGCTGTTATTATTGTCATGTTTATAGTGTGATAATGGTTTTACTTGAAAGGGTTGTTTGTTTTTTTTTTCATAAAAGTTTGCAATTAATTATGAAATGTAAGTTTTTTGGTCAATTTCTCTATATGTTGTTTTATATCATAGGCCAGAACATTCACATACACAATGTTGCAAACAGTATTTGTAATATTTTTCTCTCATTTTATTTTGTGTGCTTTATAAATCCAATAAAGAAGATTTTTTGTATTGCAGACATAATGGATATCATTTTTACTTGTTTAGTTGAGAGGTGAAATACACTTGGCTATTGTCTATGGATAATAATACTATAGTAATATAATTATTTACAAATGTAGGTAGTACACCCTACCAAGCAACAAACTGTGAAAGTGAAAATATATCAGTCCATCAAGGCAATGTGAATCCTAGTCACAGTGAAAAATCACTGTTTACCCAATCTCTAGAGTGTATCCACATCAAAAAGCTTGGTGTTATTATGAAAGCGTTTGCATCTTCACTATTATCACAATCTTTAAGATCACTAAGCTCTCTGTCATTTATATTTGACCAAATATCCCGCACTTTAGTCATCACTTTATTGGTAGCTGTGCTGTTTTGGAAACGATAAAACATATTTTCATTCCAGTTGCCTGCTGCCATCTATAAAATATTCTGTAACACAGAAACACGAGTGATCGAGGAATGTTAGGTTTTTGACACGTAAAGCATACTAAGTTGCGGTGGAATATATCGTAAATGACACTTGAGCAAATTTTAATTGGCGGAATATTCCGTAAATAACGCAGGAAGGATTAAGAATACAGAATAATCTGTTTATGTTTGCAATAAATTGTTTAGTGATAACTAATGAGATGTATATACTTCTATTTAAAAAAATTAAATTATATGAATAGTTAACATTTATTCTTTCTCATAGTTACATAATGTATCTTTTACTAACCAAAATGCACCTTTTATTCTTAATCATAATTTTTAAAAATTATTGATCAAATTTCCGTGTAAATGTGGGGGTTTTATTTAATCACTTGATCTCAATTCCATGATTTAAACGTGTGAACCAACATACCATAGCAACCCAGAAAGAATCTTGGTAAAATACCATATCAACGCAGAAAGAACCTTGGTAAAATACCATAACAACCCAGAGAGGACCAACCTCGAACCAGAGCAAGATACCATAACATCCCATAGAGAGCCAACATATACTTGAGTAAAATACCATAGCATCCCAGAGAGAACCAACACGAACCAGAGTAAAATACCATAGCATCTAAAATAAAACCAACACGAACCAGACTAAAATACCATAGCATTCCAAAGAGAACCAACATGAACCAGAATAATATAACAAAGCATCCCAGAGAGAGCCAACATGAACCTGAGTAAAATACTATAAGATCTCTGAGAGAACCAACACGAACCCGAGTAACATGTCATAGCATCACATATAGAATCAGCACGAACCAGAGTAAAATACCATAGCATCCCAGAGTAAAATACCTTAACATCCGAGATAAAAACAACTTAGACCAGATTAAAATACCATAGATCCCAGAGAGAACCAGCATAGGCCAGAGTAAAATACCATAGTATTCCAATGCAAACCATAACATTCCAGAGTAAAATAATAGAGTATTTTATTGCAAACAAGAGAATTTTGAAGAAATAAAAAACCAGAGTGTCCCAAAGTAACCAAATCATTCCAGAGTAAAACCCAGAGCTTAGTTTGCTCTGGTTTCCTCCTGAGATTTTCACTCCGATAAGTGGATCGATTGTCCTGCATCCAAGTTGTCAAATTGTTTTCTATGTCCTGGTAAGCTCTCTCGACCATGCCTTGGTTTACCATGAACGATCCTAAACCTCCGGAGTGCACCATGACGTGAATACTGTGTTATTGTGTGTGATAAAGCGGCGCCATTTTGTTTTCCTCCCAACCTATTCTTTCAGTCGAGTGTCTACTCTCGTGTGATTGGGCTATATTTAATTATGCTCTTCATTGCTATCTTCTAGAAGTGACCCCCTAGCTCAACACAGTACTGGCGCACCTAATGCGCCACGTGTCTTGTCATATAGGTAAGACGGCTTTTTTTCGTTCTTTATTTTGGTTATAACCGTGTTTATTCATTTAAAATATAATTTATTTTTGTTTCCTTTGGTTTCAAACTATTTTATAAGCAAATATTGTGTAGTCTGCCCAATATTTAAGCCTATCTACCCCCATTTGTTAGGGTTTGTTGGAACTGAGCCATAAAGTCCTTTTTTTTTTAGGTCATAGTTTCTTGATGATAGCTCTATGAGTAATCTGGTATTGAATTTACATGGTGCATGGTGAAGATGATGATGGTGACACAAAGTGATGCAACGATATTAAAAGTGAAAGTGTGGCTTCTGAAGGAGAGGATGAAGACGTATATTTTAATGATCACCAGACTGATTCAGAACAAAGCAGTGACGATGAAGATGATGATTCCAAGCCTCGTAAACCAAGAATATTTTTCATGGAAAGAAATAAAGTTACAAAATGGGAGGTAGCTGATTTTTCTACTACTTCTAAAACCAAACGGAAAAACATTTTGAAAATGAGATTGACTATGCCAGCTCAAAGGTACATGAAAATAAAAAATAAAAATGTTGAGGAATTTTTACTCTTCATGGATACTAACATGACTGATGAAATTGTAAGATGCACCAATTTATGTATAGCTTAAAGGTGAGACGAAGTGCAATACCCAATGTCAAAGGATATAAAAGACACAACCAGATGTGAAATAATAGCTCTATTCGGTCTTTTGTATTTGTGTGGTGTAAAGAAACTCAACCACACTAAAGTGCGTGAATTATGGACAAATAATGGTACTGGATTTGAAATCTTATGAAATTGCATTAGTGCAAAGAGATTTCCCTTCCTTCTGAGATGCCCCAGGTTTGATGACAAGGAGACAAAAAGTGACAGGTTAAATACCGACAAGCTAGCTCCTATCAGGTGCATACTTGACGAATTTACAGACAAGTGTAAAGTGCAAAACAAAGTATTTTTTGAGTGAGTATGTTACTGTGGATGAAAAATTGGAACCAGTCAAAGGTAGATGTGGATTTATACTGTACATCCCAAACAAACCTGCAAAATATGGAGCGAAAATTTTTGCTCTCTTGTAGGCTAAAACATTGTGAAAAAAAAAGGAAAAAGGAAAAAAAATACTTTTTTATTTAAATATATATATTTCTCCTAAGGTTGTATATAAAAAAAATAATTTATTCTATCTAGCTCAGTTGCACGAGAAACCTAATCTCGGGACCTCTGGATTTAGGTAGGCACTTATACTTAAAGTTTATATTATATCGTAATGGAAACAAATTACAAGGTTATGAAATTTAAAAAAAATTAAGTTATTTGTTTGGTTATTTATGTATTCTGAATATTACTCATATCAAATCCTGCCTATGGAGCTCCGTTAATTTACATTACTAAGGTAACATAATTTTCTTGAAACAAAACAAAATAAAAAAATGGAAACTTCTCACCATAGCCATTCTGTAGTTGAAAGCTACATATCTTTATATTTAATTAAAGATATGTATAATCTTCTCTCTTCCTCTCCAAGTTAAATTTTACACTCTTGGGTAAAACGTTTATAGTTCAAAGTTTTAATAACTTGCAACAAAGTGTCCTTTTTTGTCTCTTGATTGGGAACTTAAACATTCCAGCTTTATTATGTTTTTAAACCGACGCCAAAAGAAGACCCAAAACTAAAAAAACTTATCGTCCACTTAAATTCTTCAAAAACCCATTCAACAAAAAAAAAAAACTTTCCAAATACACACCAAAGAGGTGATACAATTTAGAGCTAGGAATATTGCTAGAATAGTGACGTATGGATGAGAGCTTTAGTAAAAGGAAATGGCAAAGAGAAATACTTTAATGAATCGTAAGACCAAACTATATGTATATTTTGTTACTCTAATTAATTATAATTAAAGGGGAGGGTTTTCTTTATCACAACATTCTGTACCGGCAAACTAGAAATATATTGTGGAAATCAGCCAGATGTCCCCTTTTCAGTTCCAAACACACCGTCTGCAATAAATGTTCACAGGCTAGTAGAAGAAATCAAAGGTTCAAACCGCAATCTCACAACAGATAATTGGTACACAAGTGTTCTTTTGGATTGATATTACATGCATTCGAACTTTACGAAAAAATAAGAAGGAATTGCCTTCTGAGCATCTCTCCCATAAAGACTCTAGTTTCGCATGTGCCAAGGAAGAGTAAAGCTGTAATATTATTGTTAACAATTCATGACACTGGTTCACTAGACGAAACATCAAATAAACCGGACATTATTTTAGATTATAATGCAACCAGAGGAGTATATATATTAATGTGTTCTTCTTACTCTGTATCTAGGATAACAAAAAGATGGCCCTTGGTGATTCATTTTGCACTGATGAACGTAGCTGGTATAAAGGCACAAATAGTGTTTCAGTTCAATGAAGACAATCTGAAAGACAGAAGGAGTGTTTTCCTCAAAAATCTAGATCTTCAGCTAATGAATGAGCAATAATTGATTCTTAGATTAGTGGTGCCCTTTTTTCTAGTTGATATAAAGATGTTTCTAAAAAAGTACCGACCACAAGATAAAGTGGAACGTGTTAAGCCAACAAATAAAAAACGTGAAAGATGCTACATATGTGGAAAAAGTAAGAACATCAACAACACCATTGTTTGTGACCAGTGCAATAATTTTTTATGCAAGATATATGCGAAAATAACATATTGTTTTTGTGAAGTATGTAGTGAAGTTAACGATTCAGACTAAAATGAATTAATCTTGTGTATATTTTCACAAAGTTTTATTTCATTCATATAATTGTGTTTTCAATTAATAGACTTTATTGATATTACAAAAAAACATTGATGGTCTTGTAACCTCGTTACAACAAGAAAACATTAAAAGGATGCATCACTCACCATCTTGGCCCCAGTTGACTTGTCTCAGCAAGACCGTGGCTTACAACACTTCAAGCTCGTAGTCCAGTTCTTTCCTTATACATCTGGAGAGGCGTGGTATAACCCAGGATGTTCTAGAAACCTCTCTCCCCCACCTGTTATTCCCGCGCCTTGAGAATACGTGTTAGATTCAAGGACTATATAATGTTAGTCTTCTGTAATGTTGACACATATTGCAATACTGGCTTCGTAGGCGAGCGACGTTGCTATAAATTGATTAATATCTTCATACTCTAAATTGCCTTTCAGATTAGATTATATTTAACATTTTCAAAATTATCGTTTCAGAATCTATAGATATTAAAATTATTAATTTGTGTTATGAAATTCAAGTTAAATAAACTTTGTATTTTTGGACTCTTAAGGTCATGGTGAAAGTTAACATATTGGTACGGTTATAGTAAAACCATATTTTCAACTTTGATATTATGATTTCTTTTGAGGACATTTGGCCTCTGTGTTTTCACGTAATTTCTCTATATCCGTCTTACGGATATTTTTCAAACCCTTTTGGACTCTACAGTTTGGTCGTTTGTTAACAGATGGCGTCGTTAGCGGGCTCCACTTATTTTAGTATCATGTAGAGTTATAATCGTATTGTGTGTTTTTTTTATAGATTATTTAATATTGTTGATACAGTTTAAAGTTTATCGTTTGTTAGCTTGAGATAGGGCCTCAAGGTGGAGATATTCCTCTGTAGTCATTGCTTTAATAAATCTACCTGATTTATATTGTGTGTTGTTAGGCTTTAGACCATTCAAAAAGTCCAAAATACTATTTAATATTTTATTAATCCTTTGATTTGTTGGCCACCTCCAGATGAAAATAAGGTCCAGTAACGAGTTAATATTTCATCATTGAACTTTAAAAGCTTTAGATAATTAAACTTACAGCTACTTGTCGTTGTGTTTTTTAGCATTCTTGGATCGCGAGTTAAATTTGTGTGCCGGCCCCTTGGCAACATCATTATTAAATTAATGTTTGAGATTTTTTGTGAATGATTACAAATTTTGTCCTGCTCAGATTTAGGAGGCCGCAAATTTGATGAAGGCATATAATTTATTATTTACACAAATAGGGAGTGGCTAATAAGAGCACTGAGATTGATGTTACATATTTTTAAGAGTGTATCCTCAATTAGTAATTCATAGCAAGGATGTTTGATTTTTCCAGTATATTAAATTATGACTGGTTTGAGAAAAATAGATAAAGATAGTTTCCAAGGTCAACTTATGATATATTGTATCATGTGTTTCAGTGGCGTATTCTCTGGGTGTGCTAGTCCTGCACCACATACCCAAAATGATATGGACTAGTTTTTTGTTTAATTCAATGCTGTCTGTGTGAACTGTGTAAACACTAATGTTTAACTTGTTAATAAATATACATGTAATGAATCATTAATTTTAAAATTAATGTTGGTTCATATTCCAAGAATACTGCGTTTTAAGTAATTCTTTTTCCAAAAGGTTCTACTTTACACAATAAAAAAAACCCAGGGTTTGCTACTTGAAAAACGCAAGGCAAGCTAGGGAGGCTCTAATGACTTTGCCCAATGTCTATAGCATATATATTCGACACATCTTCAATTCTAGTTTTATTTAATATTATTTACATTTTTATCAACATTATTTTTGGTGTTAGGGAAAGAGGGGGAAGGGGATCAAATTCTCTGTTTGCCCCTCTCCCCCTTGGGTGCACCACTGCTTACAGCAAAAGATATGTGTAGATATCTTAGCAATAAATCAATGACGTATCGATAGAGTATTAATAGTCCGAAATAATCTCCCCTACGTTTGTCAGAATTTACGCATCTAAATAGCTTCTGGAGCATAAATTCTCAAGTTTGGGAGACTCGTTTGTTTCCAAACAGCATTGTGTGAGATAAGTTAGGCTTTATCAAATAGTTTTAATTGCAACGTGAATTGGACAATCCACCCGATTCCCTCTCACCAAGATCTGATGGACGCTTTATCGATGTATCACTTCATTTTACTCTTATTATGATTGTTTGCTTTGAGTATTGCTAACTGTGTGCTTTTAATTACACTAGGCTAATTGAATAAAATCTGCCTCTCTTATACATTCAGAAATGTCCCCGACATTAATATTTACTTAAATTTCTAACCATGTCGATATAATTAATATTGAAGGGCCACCTATGTGGTATAGTGGTCATAGGTTCTGGCTACGAACCCAGAGGTCACGGGTTTGATTCCCGGCGTATCCAGATTATCTGGGAAGCAATGGGTCTGGAACGGGTAAGATTCAGCCTATGGTGGATAAATAAGGAGCTACTCGAATAAAGTAGTAGTGGCTCTGGTTTAGAAAGTCGAGCTTAATGGCTGTAGTCATCGTAGGGCTGATCACATGATACCCTCTATCCGCAAGAGTTGGCACTAATTCGCTAAACAGTTTGGTAGACACTCGGCAGGTATAGCCTGAATGCGGGCTGACACCATGAAGTTACTTTTATTACATTTTAAGTGGATGGCAATCATCGTTATGGATAAAAATAAAAGAAAGAATATGGGAGGTAAAGAGGAGGGGTTCAAAATTTCCAAAGATAGCATACAATTAAATAGAAATAATAAATGTTCAAAAACCACTGTTTTATATAAACGCATCTTCAAATATATCCCTTGAAATAATTCCTTGATGTTCTTGGACAGCGGTGGCTGAGGGCCCTCGACCCCCAAATTTCCGTTGCAACTTTGAAAGTACAGCATACTTATTAATTTATCTCAGAATACCCCACTGATGTGTTTTAAGCCGCCATTTATGGGTTAGAGTAGATTTTTTGCGAATATTATATGTTAGTTGCCTGATGTTGTGACTGATGCGAGACAGTCCAGGAACTTGCCACTTTCGAGCTTACTTTTACACTACATCTCTCATATTATATAAAGTTGTTTTGGCTATAACTATTTCTATGGTTCATAAACTTTGTATGCCTATTTAATCAAATCCTTTCTTTGGAATGTTCATTTTAAATAAACTTAGAGCTTCATGTGAACGCTGATGTCACCCAACACATTGAGCGGTTTCACTCGTCTCATCGAGTTGTATATGTTACGTTATTTAAATAGAAAACTCTCTTGTTACCTCCTTGACTATTATTTCTGAGTGAGGATGGGGGAGAATACATGGAGCACCAAACTACCGAAATGTATCAAGCAAGTGAGTAACAACTTCTTTTGCTCTCTTCTTGAAAATATTTTAATACAACAAACTTAGTAAGATGGTCTGGGTAAACTAAAATACATTTATAGTTTCCATAACGCTTAGACTGGAAATCTATTAGATTTACTTGACATCTTGAGTTAAGATGTGAGAATCCCATGGGTTTAACAACAATGTCTTTCTTTCCCATTTTTACTTTTTGTTGACAAGGCTCACAAACACTCAAAAAGTGTTTATGCCATTTTGAATAATTTTTTTATAACGGTGACTTTTTCTTTTCTCTCACAGTCTATACTAATATTTACAATGGCTAGATGCATTTCATATAAAATATCAAACAATGCATAGCTTGCAAGGCCGTAGCCAAGTGGGGTTTAGGGTGTGTTCCACCCCCTCAGCCCCACTTGG